>JAHXMU010034979.1:0-29280 GCA_019455685.1 Philornis downsi | reverse complement strand
ATTCAGTGGCAAAAATATTATTGGCGATGCCTTCAAATGATCAATTCCCGGAACTTTTTTAAACGGACGATGATGTAACTCTGCTGACTTTGAAGCCGATTAAAAAATCTATCAAAACATTGTTATATTCGAATACTGCATTACACTAATCCACACGCAATTCTTACAATTTCAGCCATAGTTATTGTTTTCCATTATCATCAGTCCAGTAACCGCAAAATGTTAATTGGGCCGCTGTTGTTGGGTCCATACATACATCCTCGTATATTCCGTTGTTCGTTTATTACAGCAAACGGACAAATAGATGGCGGATGGATGGCATTGAGACCGTTTCCAAATGTTGGAAAATCTGCCGTTAATTAACTGGATTCTGCTGATGTCACTTGTATCGGTCATTCGAATTTTCGAAGTGGTAATTGTGGTATAAATTATGCAGTTTTTAATGTGCGTAAGCAATAAGTGTGCGGAAATGCCTCATTTTCGGTGGCATTTGGTAATGTCAAGAGAATATAATTCTATAAAAAAAAAAACTCTCTTTGAAAGGTTTTTATTACAAAACCATTGTTGTCACAAAAATGTGACTAAGGACTTATTCCAGACTTATTTATTGAAACATTTTTTTTTTCGCAAATTAATTTGTATCTTTATATGTTTCATTTAATTTTAGTATATTCCGTTTGCCATCTACAACCCACATTTATACATTATGTAGAATTCAAGTGACTGCTTGTATCGCAAAGCGCAATTGCAATTTAAAAATTATAGTATCAATGTTCTCTCTCAACTTCTGCAACTCCTCTTGTATGTGCAATGAATGACTGCTGTCTCAGGGGCCCGGACTCATGTATTTGCCTCGACTTTAGAAATGAATAGGATGTTATCCATTTAAGTATTCTCTGGCAGGATAATGAATGCATGTGCATACATTCGCATACATAGTTAAGTATGTGTGTCCATAACAATGAATACAATGGTATTGAATACAATTTGTGTCTGACAACCATTGTTGTAATGATTGCCCAAATGACTACATGCTGGCAGCAGTACAAACGTGTACAGAGAGGAACACATTTATGTATGCGCAAGTTATGCCAAGTGTAAAATAATGGGTACTCGAATACTATCGAACTGGAAGCAACAAACCCTGTGAACACTGCTCTGCAAACGATTGATGATTTACGTGAAATGGAGGAAAGTATTATGTGAAGAAAAAACAACTTTTTTCACCAAAATGAAAAAGGACAAATGAAAAATAACTTGCTAAATGCAGAAATCATACGTGGAATTCCACTTTCTCTTTCTTAAAATGAATACTATGAGCGACAGCGATGCGTAAAATGTAAATGCAGAAATTATACATGTACACTACCGCTCACTTGCATAGCTCCCAACTAATCATTTAACAATAGTGACAGTAGTCACTGACGGTTAAGTTTTTACTTCATTGTTTCTCCTACTTCCAACCATCACCTGCAAAAAATTTCAAGCTATGGAAGTGCCCGGTTATTTTAATTCGCTCTTTACTTTTAAACGAACGAAAAATGTGTTCTTCTTTTCTGTTCCATTTGAATAGCACCCCTACCGAGATAATCAGTTTAAGTGTGAAAGTCTTTTACAGATCATCATAATTCAGATCGGATTACAGTAATTATGTATAATTAAATATAAAACAATCGATTTTAAGTAAAATGGGACGAGTTAATTATCCTTGAGTAACGAGGAAAGATCCAAAATTAAAACGTAAACGAGTGTAGACTTTCTACTCATCAAATAGCCCGAAAATCTAATAGAAATCGAAAAGTTATATCGACATATTTACGTGACAACGAAGGCTATGGAAATGATATGACACATCGAACAGCAAGTGCTGTTACAGCCGCTGAAAATAGGACTATTCTGAGATATGCCTCACATTTAAACGACTCTGCTGCCAAAATCAAGGAAAAAGCTGGCGTACGTGCAAGTGTATCACCGGTAAAAAGAGTTATTTTCAAAGCAGCATACTTGCAATGTTTGAAACTTAAAAAGAAACCACCGCTAGACAATCTCCGTAAGGAACATCGCCTTAATTTTTGTCGTACGACTATGACGTGGAGTAGAGAGTGGAATAGAATTATATTTTCTGACGAAAAAAAAATTAATTTAAAGGGTCCTGATGAATATAATTACTACTTCCACGATTTTCGAAAAGAGTAACACCCCTACTCAATCGATTACACAGCCGGAAAGGTGGAGTTATGGTATAGAGTGCGATTTCTTATTATGGCACAATAGAGCGTCAGTTTCTCTCTGCTAAAGTGAATGCGACTTCATACAAAGTAAAGAATGAAAGAAAAGTAAAGAAAGAATCGTCGAATCACCATTAGAGAGGTTGCTGATGATGTTGGCATATCGTTTGGCTCATGCCATGCAACTTTTACTGAAGTTTTAGGCATAAAACGTGCGGCTGCGAAGATTGTTCCAAAATTGCTAAATTTTGAGCACAAACAACGTCGCATGGACATCGCTCAGGAGCTGTTGAACGTCGTCAACGACGATCTAGATTTCCTCAAAAAGGTCATAACTGGCGACGACATTGAATAATATGGCTATGACATTGAAACCAAAGTCCAATCATCCCAATGGAAGAGTCCAGAAAAGCGCTGGCACAAGCGTATTATATCTGAGGGAGACTACTTTAAAGGAAATAAAATAGAAATTGATGAATAAATAAATACTTTTTGAAGAAAAATTGAAAATAATGGTTATTTTTTATCACACCTTTACTGCACTGTGCAGCATTTGTAGATGCTATGAAAATGGTATGAAAATGTAATTTTTCCTAAAGTTACAATGCCCTTTCCGGCACCGCTGACACTTCCGCATCAAAGCAAAAGGACGTTAGGTGAAAGTAAATGCATTTATGTATATGTAAAAGTCGGTTAACCTGGCTTAAATTTCTGTGCTGGTTTGTTTCCACTTCTATTTCTACACTGCAAAAAAAAAATGCATCCAACGAAGCCAACATTTATCACATATTGTGACGGGAAAGTAGTGAAAAATTGCGCAATCATCAATCAAAGATACGAGTAGAGTTGTCATAGAAGGGAAGCACTATTTTATGGTGCGTCTTCTCCATTTATTCACGAGTGATGTACGCATGACGAAAGTTTAAATGTTTCAAATCAATTTTTCATTATTCAGAAAATGTTTATTCAGAATATGTTGTCGGAGAAAAAGTTCCATTGAAAAGTATTTCCCCATTACAAATAATTCTACTAAAATTGCTTATGAAAAATCAGTCTTAAGGGTTGTTTCGAACACAAAATCTGGCCGCAAATTCCGATAGATTTGATACTTTCCATAAAAAATGGTGCAAATGTAAATGAAAATGCTACCCTTGCATCTTATGAGGTATTTCAGCTTATCGCTAAATGTGGAAAAAGCCATGCAACTGCTGAAGAACTTATACTGCCATCAGCAATAATTCTATGCAAGAGAATGTTAGGTTATGCAGCTGCTAAGCTGGTAGCTACTGTTCCACTCTCTAACAACACTGTCCAAAGACGAATAACATTGAAGATGCTTTGCTGGTCAGACTTTCCATGAGTGACATGTATGCTGTACAATAGGATGAAAGCACAGACATATCAAAAAAAGCAATTATGTTGGTTTTCGCAAGATTTTTGTGGGAGGACAAGATATTCGGAGATTTTCTTTTTTCGTGCGAACTACTTCACACAACAGCCGAAGATATTTTTAGTGCATTAAATGATTTTTTCAATGAACATGACATTCCCTGGACAAAATGTGTGGGCTTGGAGTAAAATCAATGGCTGGCAACAAAACAGGACTTTAAGCACTTATCAAAGCAGTAGCTCCTCAGGTGAAATGGACACACTGTTGTATTCATCGCGAAGCCTTAGTAGCCAAAAGATTTCCTGATCATCTAAAGAAGATACTTAACGAAGTAGTTCAAATCATTAACTACATTAAAACTCGACCTCTGCAGTCCAGATTATTTTCCTTGTTGTGCAAAGAGATTGGCAGTGAGCATGAGCAGCTTGTGATTCATACAGAAGTAAGATAGCTCTCTCGAGGTAGGATGTTGATAAGATTTTTTGAACTTAGAGATGAGATTCGTGTTTTCCTTATAGACACCAAGTACGCAGACTGTCTCACTGACTTTTCTTGGCTTTGCTCAACTGCCTACTTAGCTGATGTGTTTGAACACTTAAATGTGTTAAACTTAAGTTTGCAGGGGAACGACGTAGACATGTTCAAAGTTGAAGACAAGATTAGTGCTATGGTCAAAAAGTGTCAAATCTGGGCGGCACGGATTGGAAGGGAGTCTTTCACTAACTTCCCTACTTTGAAACAATTCCTGGAGTCTTCAAAGGAGAGTTTGCCTGAACAGATAAGGAGCAACGCAGCCGAGCATCTCGACAGCCTAGCCACCACTTTTAGGGAGTATTTCCCTGAACCTGACTCTGGCGATGGTTGGATTCGAAATCACTTAAAGGGAAAGAAATAGAAAAGAAATAAAGAAATAAAGAAATAGAAAAAATCCAAGGCCTCAGAGAAGAAGAACAAGATCAGCTTGTGGATCTGTCTAGTTGTGGCACAATGAAGAACATTTTTAATGATTAGAAAATTGCAGACTTCTGGGCTACAGCACGCAAGGATTACAAAGAATTTGGAGATAAGGCAATGAAAATATCCTTCTATTTGCAACTACTTACCTATATGAACAAGCATATTCCTCCATGTGTTTCATGAAAAACAAGTACAGGAATCGGCTTGACATGCGGTCGGATTTCAGAGTGAAAGTGTCAAGATTGGAACCAAACATTTTAGAAATATTGGACTCAAAGTACAGATTCAACTCATCTCATTAAGAAAGGAAAATGAAAACGAACTGTGTACTGATGGACGGACGTACATATATAGAATTCTGATAAAAAAAAAACTTGTGTATTGATCAAAAATAGAATAATAACTATAAAGACAAAGTCTAACAACAAATTTATTTTATTTTATTTTATCCAGAACATTTCTAGCTTTAGGTTTAGAAATGAGTGGGGGTTCTTGGCATTATATCGAATGTATGAGGGGGTCCTTGGCAAAATATTGTTGGGAATCCCTGCGCTATACCATTGGTTGCAGTCCACAATATTGAGAATTAGCGACATAAATAAAAACTTAGTATACCCGTCGTCATATAAATGTTTCCCTCAAAAACTGAAGCTTCTTTACGTCGGCTATCAAATATTACGTCTTCGGATCATATTATGTCCCCTAAGGAAAAGACTTTGAATTGTTTCATGCTAACACGTTTTGCTTTAATTGTTAGAATTACAAATGAATATCGAACTAATGATTTCAAGTACTTCATTACCGTTGTTTTGAAGATGGCTTAGAAGTGATTTGTTGGAAGCGGCAAACGTACACGAAATGGATCCTTAAAAGTGGTGAAAATGTGATTCGTTTTTAATAATTTCCACTCTTTTTTTGCTGGGTAACTACACGTCTACTTGAACGCTTTAAAATGGCATAATTGTCTAATAATCTTATTGTTGAGATTGTTGTCCAAATTATTACGTTATTTTAGCATATTTTTTGAAAAATTAGAAGGAATTTTAAAATTTCTGTTATCACATAAACCCAAAAAAAAAGAAACAAAAAATAATCGTGTTTGGCACGCCCAATTTGTGCACATGTATAGGTACGTTTCGATGCTATGCGACTGAAATTTCTCATGAATGTTATCTATTCCATTTTTCCTCTTAAACGAATGATTAACTTTCCACCCCATTTTACAATGTTATGTACTGTCGTTCAGCTTGAGAAATTGATAAAAAAAATGTTCTCAGTGCCTTAGCGACGACAGTATTTCTGATCCGATTTATATAACAATTGCGAGGATTCGGTTGCAAAGCAGATTTTTTTGTAGCTGATTATGTTTGTGATGATATTTGAACGCACTGCTTATGTTACCGAATATGCTGGTTCTTTTAATCGTTTTAATATTTATATATCTTATGAATATTTTGCTATGAGTTCAAGCGATTAAGTCTACTTTTGTACTATTCTACAAAACTCGATGTCGTAACAGAACAAGACACTTGAACAAAGCTAAGAATCTGTGAAGTTTCTCTGAAAAATTGGTAATCCGCATAGACAAAAGGATCAAAAAAAATCTATTCCAGTTGCCCTCATTCTATTGACAAAAGCCATCAATATGGAATGAAAAAATGAAACACTGTAAGCTGGAAATAAATGAAAACTCAACGTCTTAGTCTGTAAAACAACATCATTTGCTAAAGCAATTATTTTTGAGCGCTGTACAAATCGTATGCAAAAACCTAAGGAGAGCATAAAAAAGCTCAGCACGACAAAACATGACTATCTGACGTTAGCAAAATTTAAATATTGTCTCTGACAAACCACGATGATTCGCTTTGATGTTTCGATAATTGGTTTATTTAAGATAGATATAGATTACCTATCAAAAAAGTTTGCAAAATGTCTGATTTCTATGTATTTGTCAGTCAATATTATACGAATCCCACCATGACGCCAAAATTATAAATATACAGACTGACTATTCAATGTTGCTGCATCAAAAACTCAAACAGATATTTACAAATAGATTTTACAAGTTATTTCAATTGCATTATTAATTTAATTATTTGTTTCAAATAACTTCCACGTTCTGTGACGCATGTCCAAAATAGTTTTTTATCACTGTCAGCAAGTTTGTGGCGGGAAGTGCCCTAACTATATTTCAAAAGCATTGCCTTAAACCATTCAAATATGAAGGTTTCATTGGTATTTCTATTGGCAATGATCCCATAACAAAAATAAGTAGTTGCAGTAAGATCAGGCGACTTTGGAAGCAAACGGAATATTGAATATATTGAAATCAGTTTATTGGGGAGTTGTCGCTGAAATTCTTCCAATTACAGACCTGGCGTTGTGACAATTTGCGCCATATTGATGAAACCACTCAGAATTGTATAAGTATTTTCTTTGGCAGTAGTTCTGAAGAGAAGAACTCTTTCACCAACTTAAAGCAGCAACGTTTATGGATCATCCTGTATTAAAATATGTATACAGAAAAGATATTTCAACAACATATTTTTATACATCTAAAGGAATTAATCGTCGTTATATCATGCAATGAATTATTGGAAATTGAAATGTGTGGTCACACTGGAAGCTCAATGTGGATCAATACGATTTGTCCGTTTCATTTCGGAAACTATAACTTGGGAATTTCAAATGTGACTTTAAATTCCTTCAAAATCACCACAAAAATATTGTTATTTTTTTTTTTTTTTTGTGTGGTTGCCGATAAATTTTCCAAATCTCTCCAACTTTAAACTTCACAGAAATTTTTTTCCATAAAACTAATTGCCACTCTATTGGAGAGTTATTTCGCCATTAACGGAATGCGTACAATTAAAATACTGATCCTTCAGCAAATAATTGGGAATAACTTGAATTTATTAACTACTATACTTCATAAATATGCGCAATCAAAGCACCTGGAAGTAGTTGGTGACTTGCAGGGGACTTAGGAATCCATAAAGAATATTCTTACATAGATAAAGAGATACTTCAAGTTGCTGTCGTACATAACATTTGGATTTCCGTTGCGAACGAATGCATTTTTGTGTACTTAAAGGTTGACGTGTCGCACATCCAAAATAATATTTTATAGTCCCAACATTTGCGTGATAACAAATTTTACGTGACAGAAACGATTATTGATGCATACCGCCATGTCTTGAAGTAAAAAATTAGTTTAGGAGTATAACGATAAAAGTACAGGGTTATTCATTTAGTGGTTTTAAAACCGCCGACATGACAAGGCCATCAGCTGCTAAATATCTGTCATCTGAAATGTTATTTATGTAGTGGCAAGTTTGCCATTTACGAATGGATGGAATGAATCGGTTAATCACTGAAGAAAGCCTAAAAATAGTTACAACTTACTACAAAAATGGTGATTCAACACGACCGATTTTGGCATTATTGCATGAGAAGTTTCCAGAAAGCGTAATTTCACATTTTGGCGACTTCAATTGGTCGCCAATATCATGTAAATCTGTTTTTGTGGGGCTACCTCAAAGACGGTATTCACGAGGATAATCCCTAAAGGTTAGAGCATTTGAAAACCAACATTCCTCATGTTAACGCCGAGATACTGCCCGAAATGTGCGAAAAAGTGGTTGAAAAGTACAACGAATCCAAAGACGGCCATTTAAATGACATTGTATTAGGTACATAATAGCAAGGTCCAAGCATTATAATGAAATACAAGTTTCATCGAAATCACAGCTTTATGTGTGTTTTATTTAACTTGACTTTTGAGATCGAAAAATGGACATCCCGGTATAATACATATCTGTGATCACAACCCATAACAGCCTAAGTCTGTTTTTCAATATTTTCAGTACATGAGTTTAAAGTTTTGAATCTTCACTGAAAATCAGGAGAAGGTGTTTTTTGGAAAACTTTGCTACAGATTCCAAGGAAACGAATTTCTTTACTTAGTTGTTAACAAAAAATAGTTGTTTATTCTCGCAGTCAAAAGATATTATCGAAAAAGACACTTAGGCTCTTATGAATTGTTGAACGAAAGAAAGTCAAAAAGTTCAAGTTGAGTTAGGCTATTATTCCAGATTAAATAAAAAACTTTAAGTTTGGAGAAAGACCTTAACTCAATTTATGTTTATCAAAAAACGAAATTGTAATTCGGAATAAGAGCTTAACTCAAGTTAGGAAAATAAAATTGTTTCTTTATTTTTTTGGATTACCGACTTAAGTTGATGTAGGCAAAGATGAAAAAATAATGTTTATATTTGTTGCAATCCTAAATTGACTTAGGCAGTTATGCCAAAACAGTCATTTAGAAAAATAACTTAAGCTATTAGGTTTTTTAGGATTAATTGCCTTCCTAGAAGAGATACAAACATGAAAAATTTAGAGCAAATAAATTTAGATACGCTGAATAAGATGGTGCTCAATTGTGTCCTAACTCGAGTTAGGCTGTTACGGGTTGTGACCACTGATATAATATATAATCATATTGTAATACTTATCACACCAATCATAATTAACACAACATTTTCTTGCGAATAAATTACGCGTTACTCCACTGTGCAGCAGCCAGAAGCAAAAAAAGAGACTGCATAGATATACAGATATTTGTGTCAGTAAATTTTATTTTGGAAATGGGATAATGTTTACATTGATTTCTAATTTATTTATTCTTTCTTTTCGACAGCTTGGAGCTGTGTTGTAACTTTATTTGGAAAGATTTTACATTTTGCAGCATATCCATTTAACACAGCTATGTGTAAGTCTGTTCGACAGTGTTTTGTAGGTGTTTTTGATAATGTAGAGATCCGTAGCAGACAGTGGATGTTGCAATATTAGTAGAAACCCATATCTCCGTGGGTGGTCATCAGATCGCATGAATGGGCTTTTTTCTACCTCCAACAAAGAAGACACAAAAAAAGTTGATAAAATTTTCCTTCATTTTTCAACATAATCTCCTTTTAGCTCGATACAGTTTTTCCTGCGACATTCCATAGCTTCTATACCCTGTTTATAGTAAGAACTGCCAAACTCCTTAAAATAGCCATCAACAGCAGATTATACCCTCTTCTTTGTTGGCAAATCTTTTACCAACGAGCCATTTCTTCAAGTTTTGAAGTAGAAAATCGTTCATGGGAGCTAAATCTAGCGAATAGGGTGTGTGATGAGACAGTTCGAACTTTAATTAATTAATTTTGGCCATCTGGAATTGGAGCATTGTCTTGATGAAACAACACTTCCTTTTTCGTCAAATGCAGTCTTTTTCCCATAATTTCATCACCTAAATGCTGCAATAAATTATCATAACATTCGCCGCTGATGGTGTTTCCTTTCTGAAGATAATCAATAAAATAATAATACGCATCCCTAAAAACAGATGCCACGACCTTGCCTGCAGATGGAACCGTCTACGCCTTTTTTGGCCTATTCCAGTTTACTGATTTGATTGTTCCTTTGCCTCAGATGCGAAGTGGTGGACTCATATCTCATTCATAGTTATAAATTGATGCAAAAATTCCGCTATATTGCGATGAAACATCGCCAAACACTTTACAGAAACATATCAACGGCAATATTTTTGCTCTATTAAAAGCAAACGCGGCACCCATCTTGCGCACAGCTTTCTCATCTTCAAATCTTTGTTCAATATACGATATATAGCACTTTTTGAAATGCATACGAGTACCATTTCAGCTGTTTTACGCACCTTCAGCCGACGATCATCCAACACCATTTTGTGGATTTTCTTAACCGTGTCTGGAGTGGACACCTCAAATGGTGTTCATTTTGGCAGCTCGTACGGTCTCGTTTAATTTCTGCTACCCAATATTTTTCGGTCGTAAACGAAGGATTAGACTCCACCAGAGTAGAATCTATCTCGGTTTTAATATTGGCTGGACTGAGACCTTTTAAAGGGAAATATTGAACTACATAGGGATGACCAATTTTTTTCCATGTTTACACATTCATTGAAATCATTTAATTTTGATGGTTCAACGTGATGGTATCAACCTAGCGCCTTGAAACTTAAAACATATGTTGCCACTTTTCACCAAAATTTAAATTAAAACTTTTTGTCAGATTACTGGCACCATTTATACGTCAGGTCGGCTAGTTTTGGGACCACGATCGTATGTGCTGATCTCACTATTCTTTATTTTTACGTTAACGCACAACCATTTCAGCCATTGACAAAAAAGACGAATATTTATACTACCTTCCACCGAAAAAATGAAGGTGTTTATATATCATTTGATATGACGAAAAAAATATGTAATATTTAGAAGTGCCAAGAACCTTTTGGGCAAATATGTTTCATGATTTTTTAAATCAAATAATTTATTTTTGCCTTTCTGGTGAACACGATTATTGGTATAACAATAGTATCATCAAATCTTAGCCAGGGTTTCGCAAATGGGCCATAGCGACACTCCGCCACTGATATCACCCATATAAATTGACGATATACTGATATTGGATCTAGCTGGCATAATTTCTAGTTGCTATAGTGATATAAATTTTTTACCATTGCACTTTTTCATAGTGCCTGGCTCTGCAACCTCCAATATACTTGCTCAATTTAGTCTGTATTGCGGTTTATCCAAATATATAACTTTTCAAGAATTAAAAAGGAAGGAAACTTAATTTCTTCTGTGGTGTATTATGGTTTTATTAGAAAAAATTAACATTTCTATTATTTATGGAACAGGATTTCGATTCTAAATTCTTCGATATCTTGTTGACAGAGCGCTAAAGTTCGTATCTGCAATTTTGGCCATTTACTGAAATACCATTTCCAACAGCAATTTCAGAAAAATTGACCAATGATGCCATTACTCCTAAATCCACACCAATCAGTCACTCTCTGCATATCCATAGGCTTCTCGATAATCACGAATGGACTCGAAATTGGCAAGGAAAATATGCTGCAACATCGCGAGCCCCCTAGAACCTTCCATACAAATTGAACTATTACCAAAATGCAATCTCGCAGAATTTTTAACTAGTAGGCTGCAGTAATCTAGACTTTTATTCATGGTATAGGTTTATAATATTTAGTAAGATTTGACAACATTTGACAAAGTATCCAAGATCATATCCATGTACTCCTTTTGGTACCTTTAATACCAACGATCGATTTAACTCACTTATTATTAGCTTCATATCTTGAAATAAATTATACTAATTTTATAAAAATTTGGCACACGTCCTGCATTTCAATGTATCATACAAATTGCCAGATTTATCGAAATTCAATGTTTCCTTTGTGATTTCTAACTAATACTTTGCAAAATCGATATCGATAATATTGCTTTATATATTGCTTTATAGTGGTTGTCAAAATTTTAAAAACCGACTGGATGACAACGAACTTTCCGCTGCCTCTCGTGGGAAACATCGACTAATTTGGCAAACGTTAATGCTTCCTGTAAGCAAAAGGTTGCAATAAGCCAAACATTTAATTCTGGTATTGTGAGTTGGTTTAGAGCTACGTTTGATAACAATCCTTGTATGACATTTGCAGGTCAGCTTGTAAGTCTAAGGGAAAGTCGATTCATAAAGATTGCTAAGTTTGCTACTGCTGGCTGTTGATATTCGATTGACAATCGCTCTTTCAATTTAGGTGTTAAAAGAGAATTTACTTATCTGTTTATTGCAAACCAACAAAAGCAGATACACATAACTTTATCTTTATTAACTAGACCGTAGAAAAGGAATAAACTAAACAAGTTGTTCGCGGGTATGACGCATAGGGGCATTAGTGCCTATATTTGTGAAAAATATCGTAAGGCAAAATTTGCTATGCGGCTGAGGTTGAAAGGCAAAGGTTATGTATTTGAAAAAGAAAAATACAAACAATCACTCAATC
Organism: Philornis downsi; assembly: GCA_019455685.1. Classification (NCBI taxonomy): domain Eukaryota; kingdom Metazoa; phylum Arthropoda; class Insecta; order Diptera; family Muscidae; genus Philornis; species Philornis downsi. The sequence continues at coordinate 16,823 of JAHXMU010034979.1, read as the reverse complement.
AAGTACTTGTTCGAAAGCTTTGGAACAAATTTATTGCTTACATTTTCAGCGTAACCTAAATATACGTCTGATTTGATTATAAAATTGAAATGGGTAATATTTTTAAATAAAATATTGCTTTCTCTATATGTGACACAAATTTAGAATGTTTTTTTACAAAAACTAATATGAAGATTACAAATCTCTGTAATTGTCTGAGAGAAAAATTAACGAAATTAAATCCATATAAGTCTATTTATTTGTTTGAAATCAATTGTAGTCCTTTCTAAACTCTAAATACAATATAATATTTATACATTATGGAACTGGTACGCTGCTGATTTTGAAAGAGGCAGGCTCAAGTTATACATGCATACAGCGTTATCCATTTTTCGGTTTCAAAAGTCAAGGTAAATGAAACACACATCATAGCTTTTCGATGAAACGAAATATAATGTCATTTAAATGACCACCTCTGCATTGGATGCAGCAGTAGGTCCTTTTGAATGAGTTTTTGACTACATTTTCGCACATATCGGACAATATCTCGACGATAACTTGAAGAATGTCGGTTTTCAAATGCTCCAACGTTTGGGGATTATCCGCGTAAACGCGATCTTTGACGTAGCCCCATAAAAAAGTCTAACGGCGTCAAATTACTTGATCTTGGTGACCAATTGACGTCACCAAAACGTTAAATTATGCTTTCTGGCAACTTTTCATGCAATAATGCCAAAATCGCTTGTTGAAACCACATATCGCCCAGTTCATAATATTCAGTTGCATACCAAAAAAAGTCGATTATCTTACGGCCATAGCGCTCTGAATTGAAATTCGGGTTATCCGCCATACTTTCACTAACAGAATCGATATTTTCAGCAACGCGCTCATTGCAATGATGCACAGGCGTGACCATAGCTATAACGCTTCTAATCTCTGCAACTGTCTTTATAATCTTGCCATTTCCTAGCTTAATAGGATGATTATGATAGCCATAATCACCCCGTAATGCACAAAAAGTGCCCACGATTGCATTATCACTTTTGTAGTAAGTTTTAACTGTTTTAGGCGTTCTTCGGTTGTAAAACGATCCAACGATCCATTCGTAAATGGCCAACCTTTCACTAAATAAATAACACTTCAGATGACGGGTATTTAGCAGCCCACAGCCTTGCCAGTCCGTAGGTTTTGAAACTACTAAATGGATAGGACTTTATATAAAACTTAACTGACAACGTCTGAGAAATATGCTGGTTGGAGTAACAGGTCTTTTTTTTCTTGATAGTATTTAGAAGAATATACGTTAATTTAGCGGTAAGATCAAGTAAGCTTTTTCAAGTTGAAAATATTTTCATCAATATGTTGGAGTAGCAGTTAATTTAGTGATCACCCAGAAGGATTACGCGTTTCGAATTTCGTGACAAGTCCTAAAGGGACCTTTTATTGCAGAATCCTTTCATCTTTGTAGGTTATTACCAAATTTGCTGCTACTTGCATTAAGAACTTAAAAATATTTTCAATTGAAAATGTGTACAGATAATTTGGTGCACACTATCAATAAAATCAATTTATAATGTCAAAATTGCTGCCAGCTAACTAACCCAGTCAAGAGTTTTTGGTATACAGGGTGGCGCAGTAGAATGTCCATATTGCATCATCTTTTTTTGTGGGGTTGGCGGGCTCATGGAGTTTTAGTCGCTATGAATCACTTCGACGGGAAGCGTCGCGCATTTTACGAGAACTCTCGTTCATATATTGCTACTAGGCGATTATATTGTGCTGAATATGGACTACGGCGGATTAGTGAAGCTCCGAGTGCTAATTTAATTAAAATATGGGTAAAGCGTTTTGAAGAGACCGGTTCAACATTTAAACCACAAGCAAATGATCGCCCTAGAACATCTAGGACCGAAGACAATGTTGAGAGAGTTATGGAGTCAGTACGAGGAAATCCACAAATGTCGACTCACAAGAAATCGTCTGTATTACAATTATCGCGACGAAGTTTGCAACGAATTTTAACATTGAATCTTAAACTGCATCCATATAAGCTGCAATTTCCACAAGAATTGAAAGAGTCTGACTTCATAGCAAGGCCCGCATTTGCTAATGAAATGCTTAATCGATTTTCCAATTTTGACAATATCCTTTTCTCTGACGAGGCTCATTTCCTTATCAATGGGTTCGTAAATCGTCAAAATTGTCATTACTGGAACAGTGAAAATCCCAAAATCAAACACCAGAAACCATCGCATAGTCCTAAAGTGACGGTATGGGCAGCAATCTCTGGCAGAGGAATAATTGGTCCTTTTTTCTTCGAAAATGCGCGGGGCCAAAACGTCACGGTTAATACGGAACGCTATATTGAGATGTTGGACGGATTTTTGGCTCCAGAAATTGAAATTTCAAGAATAGTGAATTCCAGACCTTGGTTCCAACAAGATGGAGCTACTTGTCACACATCAAATGACTCCATGGCGGTGGTGAAGCAGATGTTCCCTGGCAGACTGATTTCAAAAAGAGGTGATATCCCATGGCCCCCACGTAGTCCAGACTTGATGCCTCTTGACTTTTTTTGTGGGGATGCCTCAAACACAAAGTCTACAGTATTAAACCAAGAAACATCGTTCAGTTCAAGGAGAATATCCGTGGTGAAATGGCAGCCATTACACCAGTATTACTGAAGAAAGTTTTCAATAATTTTCGTTTGCGGTTAGAGGAGTGCCGTCGTAGAGAGGGTCACCATTTAGATGATGTTATTTTTAAAAAATAAACTCCATTTATTACTCTACAATGCCTTAGATTTATTTTAACCATACCTTTTGTATTTATTTTTTAATCTATTTTTTAAATATGCGCGTTCTATTGCGACACCGTGTACTTACGTTAATACGTTAATCTGGCATGCGGCTGGTAACAATCTGAAAAAATTATCTATTGCAAATTGAATATAGGACTTGTTGCCGCTACAAACAGTTGTTCTCACTATAAACATTTGTTCTAACTAAATTTTCCTTTAGTGTAGGATATAACAAAGATTTTATCTATTAATTTATTACATTACAGTGACAGTATCAATAATATTTCATTAGCGGATTTGAATTTCATAACAAAGTTCAAAACATTAATCATAACGCCGTCACCTACGCCTACTCCTTGCTCCTCAGACCATCGTTTGAGATCAAATTCGTAGCAATGTTGTTAATCAGCAAACAGTTTGTTAATTTCCTTGTGGTTATGGCGCAACCGGACTAATACCGCAAACATCCATGAGTCTATAACTCCTATTAATGTTTGCGTTTATACGTGTATGTGTGTACGGCTAATTGTGGCTACCTCGCTTCTGTGCCAATTTCTGTAGGTGTATGTGTGTGTGATGGCCTTAGTTTATACGTGTATAAGTGAATATTATCAAAACCACTTAATAAACATTTGCAGCAACTAATTATCGACATCATTAAATATTCACGTTTGCTAATAGGCTCTAATGCATTTTTCTAATTAAGACCGGTCGAAATGGGCAGGTCCACATCGGCCGTTAGGGCTCCTGACAGACAACCTTAATCAGGTACACGTCCGCCCAGATCTGTGTGTGGTTAGTTAACAGTTAAGGTGAAGGCTATATTTAGACCTTCATTATCATCGTTACGGTTGGACATCATCCACACTAGGCACTGTGTGCTCGACTAAAAATCTATGATGTTGCGGTAATTGTTTGTGTTTACAGGCCATAAACTTTGGAACAGGCTGGATGAATGCTTGAATTTTCCTTATTTTGTGTACAACGAACGGGTATTGTTAGCCACAAACAATTAAATTTTTATTATATGCTAAAATTCAAACAAAAAGAAAAAAGGAAAAATATATATGTATATATGTATATATACTCTTATATATGCATGTATGTATAGCGTAGCGTGCATATTTCTTTACATCGTCATAACCTTTCATTATTTGCCATTTCCGCTTCTTGAACAACGTTGGCTATATACAACAGCCTTGGCATTTTCTGTGAGCTATTGATGTTCGGCCGTATAGAAGAAAATAACAAAAACCTTGTTATTGTTCCTATTCCTGCCATGTGCTGTGTATCCTTAATCTCATAATGTAGATTCACTATGTCTGTTATACGATTTGTAACATTCAAATATATTTAGCCCTATCCTATCAAAGTTGTTTGGACAGATATAAAGATGGACGGACTACAAGAAGATGTTCGAGAAGTTCTACTACGCGCTGTAAATAATAAAAACACGCCGTCCATAATATCTCTTAGTAATATGTAGAGGTTTCTAATATCTTTACTTGATTATAAAACTATATTCAAATCAAAATTCCTAAACTGTTTTCAATGTGTTAGCCATTGACAACCAAGTAAAGTTTTTCACTCCAATAGTTTTATATCTAGCTAATAGACAATAGTCTTATGTTTCACAGTTGGAGACTAAAAGCCACACTTGCCCCGTGCTACTTCAAAGCAAATTGAATTTACTTACTCTTAGGTTGCGACTGGAATAGGCATACTTATCTATTATACGCCGTTCGTTGAAAATAATTCCAAGCGTTTTGATCTTCAGCGCTTCTCCTCCAATTCGTCACACCAAATTTGTATAGTATTTCAAAAGCCTGGTCCTTCCAATGGTTCCTCCAATTCACCACACCAAGTTTGGATAATATTTCAAAAGCCTGGTCCTTCCAACGGAGTTTTGGCCGCCCTCTTCTGCGCTGACCATCGAGTTCGTTGTCGAAAACCACATGATCCAGCCAACGCAATCGCTGTATATTAATGCGTTTGACCACGTCCATGTCGGCATAAAGCTCATACAGCTTATTGTTCATATGACGCCGATATTCTTCGTTAACAATGATGGGTCCATATATTTTCCGGAGTATTTTCCTCTCGAAAACTGGCAGTACTGCCAGTTTCATCCGCTTGTGCCATAACCCAAGATTTTGCGCCATATAACAAGACAGGTAGAACCAACGTCTGGTATTGTCGGATTTCTGTTTGTCGAGAGAGGGCTTTATCATTGAATCGCTTGCTTAGCCCATAGTAACAACTGTTAGCAAGCAATACTCCGCTCTTTATCTTTATGCTGACATCATTCGTTTTGTTTACAGCGGAACCGAGGTAAATTCTTCCGCCACTTCAAAATTATAGTTGTCAACGTTCACACAGCGTCCCAAACGAGTAGACTCTTTGCTCACTGAAACCGGTAACTGTGTTTTGTCTTCGTTTACCGCCAGACCCATTTTCGCAGCTTCCTTCTCGATGCTGGAAAAGGTTGCAGTAACATCTCGCAGTTTTCTGCCAATAATGTCTATGTCATCTGTATATGCAAGTAACATATGGCTTAATCATCTCCAAAAGTATGTTGAAGAGGTCGCACGATGGACTGCCGCTCTGTCTAAATCCTCGTTTGGCGTTTTTTCTATTACTTGAATCTCCAACCACCAGCAGAAAGTATTGTGTCTATTACTTAATATATTATTACAGATTTATATCGTATGAGGATACTGTTCTTCCAAGTGCATTAAAACTAAACAGAATTTATTTTGAGAAACAAATTTGTATATTTAAGGTTCTAAATTGAATACTGCCACAAATTGACAGTAATGCTAACTTAACTATTTGCCATTTAATTAAGCCGATTACCGACTGCAAGTCGTACACAGAAAATAATTCAAAATGGTTTGATCTTCTGCGTTTCCCTAAATCATCCCACCAAGATTTGATAGGGTCTCAAAAACCTAAACATTCCAACAAAGTTTTCTAAGCCTACTCATATAACCGCTTGCATTCCCTACAGCAATACCGGTATAGCCAATGTCTGATCGAAGGAAACCTCAGCCAGTGAAACGCTGTATTAATTAGTAAAATTATTTGTTTGTAAACTATATTTTTCTTCAAATTTTTAGGGAAACATTGTCAACCCCTAATCTGTACTTTAAAAAATGCTTCGTATATTGTATTCTTATGCATTTGCATTTTTCTGCTGCTTTCACAAATAATTTTAATATTAGAATGACATTTACATATAAAGATTTCACATTTTGAGTAATCGTTGTCGTATTTTATCATGAATATTTGAAATCAAACATGTTTTGGGCAATTTTGATGCAAGAGTACATGACAAGCATTAAGATCATTCAATAAATAATTTTGTTTTGTCCTCCAAACACACTTTACTGGTTTCTTAATAATGCCTGAGGAAGCTGCAGCAACATCTCGCGGTTTTCGATCAATAACTTTTAAATCAATAGCACACGCAAGTAACATTTGGCTTCCGGTGAAGATAGTTGATGATATTTTGCAGATTTTCTCATAATAATTTTCATAAGATTGTTGAATAGATGCCTAAAGCATTGTTTGACAGTCCGTTAACATTATTGCTTAAATTGCCTAAATATTAATTTTAGCCAACATCTTCCTGCAAAAATGATTCATTTTCCCAGGAAGCCATTAGAAAATAGTCTGAGGGAGCTAAATCTGGCGAATGAGGTGCGCGAAGAAGCAATTCGAACTTTAATTGAATAATTTTGGCCATTGCTATGGTGGATGTGCGAATTAGAGTATTGTCTCGATGAAACAACAGCGGTCTTTTTGCCATAATTTCATCCCCTAAACGTTGAAATAAATTAGCTTAATATTCGCCGTCAAAATTTTTTCCTTTCTATATATATATGAATATATATATGATTATATATGAATATAATCATAACAATAATAATAATCCCATACGCATCTCAAAAAACAGACTCCATGACTGTGCCTGCAGATGGAACCACCCTCACCTTCTTTGGACACGATTCTCCCATTGCTGTCCATTACTTTGATTTTTCCTTTATCTCAGGTGTGAGGTGGTGGACCCATATCTCATCCATGATTATATATCGACGCTATTGCTATTGCTCTATTGAAAGCAAGCGCGGCACCCATCTTGCACATAGCTTTTTCATTTTCATATCTGTAGTCAATGTATATGTACAATGTACGAGTATAGCATTTTTTAAAAAGCCTATCATTTAAGTTGGCTCACGCACCTTAAGCCGATGATCATCCAATACCATTTTGTGGATTTTCTTAACCGTATCAGAGGCGGATACCTCAATTGGTCGATAACTACAGTGTTTGTCTTGGCAGCTCTACGTCCTCGCTTTAATTCTGGTACCTAACATTCTACAGGTCGTAGACGAAGAAGCAGACTTCTCAAGAGTAGAATCTAACTCGGCCTTAATATTGGTTGGACTAAGACCTTTCAAATAGAAATATTGAATTTCATAACGTTGACTTATTTTTTCCATGTTTACAAATTCACTGAGATCTTTTACTTTTGATGGCTCAAGGTGGCGCCTTGAAACTTAAAACATATGTTTTACAATGTTGCTACTTTTTACCAAAATAATTTTTTTCCAAACTACTGACACTATAAAAATAACCACAAAGCGTGTTTTCAAGTTTATGACAATATTCCACTTGGTGCTCTAGGAGTACAAAAAAAACACGACATACCTAAACTCGTATGTATCATTGTGGCCTCATCTTATAACAGAAATGTCTACATACCGATTATAGGGTCCTTCTTTTGTTTTATAGCCTTTGTGGTATTGTCTGCTTATTTTTTATGTTTTCTTTCATAAATTTTTGCATTTGATTTTTTACATTAGTGGCTGTTGATGTTTTGATGCAGGCATTATCTTTGTTTCATTACATCATGAGCATGTAATAACATTTTCGCAAAGAGTTCAGTAAAATTATGATCACAATGGAGTAAAGAAAATGTAGGAATTCCCTTTTGTTTTCTTTTTAGGATTCACAACAATTTTCTTTAATTTCTGTCTTTTGATAATTATATTTCAGGGATCAACCGCTGCCTCATTGCACCGAGAACTGAGTCGATGTGAAGGTGTTGTAGGAAGTATTAAAATTGTTGTAATTAAACAAATAAGATATGGCGTAAAATATAAAGCAGCTATAAAGTAAGCAGGCATTGTATGAATAAGCCAGCATTTGTTACTTTTATTATATCATGAAATTGTGAAAAATTATTTTAGCTGTTGTCAGAAAAGCTTAAGCCAAGTTCGAACATACTTTTCCCCATGTGAATGCTTGTACTCTTTGTAATCTTTGTTCAGAAATCTAGTGGCAGCAACCATTATTTTTACAGCCGCATTTTCATTAACCAGTCTACATTCTTACGTCTATTAAGAAGTTGAGTTTTCTCGCCATAACGGCAAAAAGCTCCTTAAAATTCTACCAAGGACGGGGCAATGATCACCTTTTAGTTGACTTTAGAAATTTTAACATGTTATTATTAAATGTTGTTCTGATGCGAATTCGAGCTTTTAAGAACAAAGAGTCTAAGCAACAGCAACCCTTTCTTTTTTGTCGCTGAAGCAGTTGTTCTCAGGCGAAAAAACGACGCTCAACGTCCCTTGGCTTCAACTCATAAGGAACTCAAGTTCCTTGCTTTTGAATCATTCGCAATGCAGGTAACTCCTAATACTGAAGCAAGCTCTACCTACGTTTGACATGGATCCCTACCAAGCAATGTCGTCAATTTAGTGTCTACGAAGATTTTTCGTCTTCCTTCCTACGACTGGTCGTCAACATCAAAATCACCGTTTTGAAGAAACGTAACCAGTCTCGACACATTGTTTAACTTAAAACAGTATCTCCGTAAACGTTTTGAAGCTCTCGATAAGCTTCAGCCTCTCAACACATCCCGCATATGATGATTATTTGCCACAAAATCATACATATTCACGGAACCAAAAGAATATGACGTTAAAAGAAAATCACTATTGTGTCGAGACAATATGTTTACTATATGCCTAAGCTCGGTTCATGACGTTTAGTTTATGACAGAATCGACTAGCTCTCGTAGCTGGCGCCATCTATCGGAAAATAGCAAAGCAGATGGACCCATATTTGTTTGTACATCAGACTTTTGACATATTTTGTGGCGAATTTTCAGAAAACTCTTCCCTGACACATGAGGTTCTAAGTTATAATCAAATTCCAATGAAAACTGTGACCTTTGAAAGCTTTAAACCAAACATGACAGGTCCATTATATCGGAATTACTTATGTCAAAAAATATGGGCATATATGGTCCAAATTCAACGAAGTTTGTGCGGTGTTCGGTCGAAATATACATGTAAGGGTACAAATGGATTCATATATTGGATAATACAGATATATGCAATCTTTCATTAGAGGAAATGGACCCGTATCTGTTTGTATATCAATCAGACAGTTGCATGTTATTTTTTCTTTTTTTTTAGACCGGTATGTGTAAATGTCCGCTAATGACAGCAGTTTTTGTGAAATCTGGTCTGCATTATTAGTCAAATAATCAGAATAGATTAATGTCCTGATAACAAACTATGGATTGGGAAAGCAATAAGATTCCAAAGTCCACTAGGAACCTGTAGGGGGTTATATGGAAATGTGAATCGATATGAAATGAATCGTAACTCCAATGTAAACCAATTGACTTATCGAAATGATAAAACGAAGCTTAGGCATTACATTTTTATGGATCCCATGTCAACCCATGGGAGAACAGGGATCATTTATCAATTATTTTAGTACGTAATTCATAAAAAAAAATAAATAAATAAATACACCCAAAAACAAGTTAAATTTCTGTGACATGTTTTTATGGAAAATATAAATATTACTTGTTCGCGCCGTTTTTACGAAGGATATATGGAAACGAGGCCTAGCCATGTCTTGCCTCACGTGGCCAAGCCCCTTAAAACCTACGTGGAAACGCAGAAATGGGAAGTCCTCCTCATCCGTCATATTCTCCAGATATTGCACCGTCCGATTATCACCTGTTCCTTTCGATGGCACAAGGTTTGGCTGACCGACCAGCAGTTCCGCTCATATGACAACATCAAGGAATGACTAGATTCGTAGATGGCCTTAAAAGATGAACAGTTTTACCTGACGGAATTCGAGCTTTGCCAGAAAAATGGGAAAAAGAAGTACCTAGCGATGGCCAATACTTTCAATGAATCATTTGTAAACGTGTTTTTATAATAAAGTTGAATTTTTATAAAGAAATTTAGTTGCGCGTCTAATACTATTACGGAATTTGTAAATTTGATTGAATTGGAAACTCAAATTCAAGCGATTTTTCTTATTTTGACAATTTTTTTATATTATTTGAAGAACATCGGCTTCAAATATAGTATTATTTTCATGATTAGACAAAGTTTCTTATTTTGTTTTCTTTACTCTGCAGTAAATCACACATGTTGTCCCTAACTTGAAATATAATCCAAATAATCTAACGTCCTAACCTCCATTAAAAAAGATTGTCGTGCTTTGCTACAGCAACAAAAAACTTATCTGTTAAACTGTCAATTCTTTAATTAACCGCAAAGTTTCCACCAGAACCAACCAAATATACTAAGCTGATTTGCAGCAAGCAAACATGAAAATGAAAAATGAAAATAAATCATTGGAGGCCTTCTCTGCATAGAGATATCAAAGCAGACACCAGTTTTGTTGTATACACGCAATACAGTTTGTACTTTCCATACAAAAAAGGAGTCAAACAGAAATTTGCAACATACATGAAATCAGCGAAGGTCGTTCATTTTTTTTCATAGCTCTTTCTTTCATTTTCCAAAATTCGAAAAGTCAATTAGAAACTGTTATAGACGGAACTATCAGTACTCTACCTCTTTGTACTGAACAATTTTTATCCTTTTTTTTTTTTTTTGATAAACTCTTGGGATATTTCTGTTGCTGTCATTTAGTTAACTCATAGCCATTTCTGTAGTGAGACTAACTGAATAGGCTCAATTGTTTCCTGACGAATTTGATCCTAATTTTAACAAAATGTTATCATACGTTAATACACAAAAGCACATCTAGGAATCAATCAAGAAACGCGCAGCTCAAAGCGAGCCATTTTGTTGTATTGGATTCTGCATCAAAGATTTTATATACGACGGTGAAGTGAATGACCATCCGATAACCCAAAACTACAAAAGAAACAAATAGGAAACTTCAATATGGACTTTGTAGAGGATTTATATAAATAGCCCATAGCTATTATTTCCAAACTTTGGGATAACTCACGAATTATTATATCCTAACAAAGGTTCTGTATTGCTTTAAACTTTTACTCATTCCATGTTATCTCTGAATGCCTACACATTTGTTTGATTAGCAATCCCAGACATATTTAATAAGTGCACTTTGAATTCCGACCAACAATGCCAAAACTAATATTTGAACACAAAAATCAACTTACCGTTGGGTTTTACTTTTATGAAACCCCCCAAAACAAAAAAATGGTCCTTAACGTGCGAAAAGACAACATTTTCATTAGAAGTTCATATGTGTCAACATTGGTGAAAACATAACACGAACTCAAGTCAAAAGAAACATCAGCCGTTGGTTGTCAAACAGCAAATGTCAACAAATAATACAAGAGATGGTTGTTGAATCAGTGATACAAAACACAAATGAAACAAATTAAATGAGAATGACCAAATGACAAGAAAATGTTTGCCAACACATGCTACGAGAAACACAATTCTCCAACTTGCTTTCCTCCTTGACGATATTGTCCAGTAATATTGTCCCTTCCCATTTTCCTAGCACTACAGAGCGAGATTTAATATTTTGATCTGTTTCAGAAAGGGAAAAACAGACGAACAAGGCTATAAGAATACTTTGTGCAAAAGAATTTGACAGTTGCACAAGAGTTTTATGTTTTGAAGAGTAAGCTTTTAGAGCACACGTGCAGATGGGTCTTGTCTGTTGTAGTTAACTGCCTCACAATGTCTTAGAGCATTGTTACTTTTTGTTCTGTAAGTCTTTTATTAAAGAGTTGAATGTAATGCTGTTTTTTGTTCCGTAATATTTCTTATATTAAACAACAAAAAGGAATTTTAGATGGCGGGTAAGATATGGAATAATAAAACATTCCAACAGGAGATAATGACGTCATAGCAGTACTCTTCAACTAGTTATGAAGAAAACGAAATCCAATAACCGATTCAGTGAATCAGGCCAGATTGTTTTACATGTTGAATTTAACTGTTTATAGTGCTCATATTTTCATTTTGATGTCTACTCAGCAAGGTAGGAAATTTGTCATATCTACAGGGGCGGTTTCAAAACTAGCCGACCTAACAAAGAAGACACAAAAAAGTTGGAAAAGGTTTTCTTTATTTATCAACATAATCTCCTTTTAGCTCGATACATTTTCTCCAGCAATATTCAATGGCTTCTGTACCCTGTCTACATTAAGAACTGTCAAATTCCCTAATATAGCCGCAGATTCCACCTTTTCATTGTTGGCAAATCTTTTACCACCGAGCCATATTTTCAAATTTGGATATAGAAAATAGTCCGACGGATCTGTCGAATAGGGTGCGTTCTGAACCAACTAAAATTCATTAATGTTGACTATCGCAATAGTGGATGTGTTGTGCACTGGAGCATAATCTTGATGAAACAGCAATTTCTTTTTCACCAAATGCGTCACCTAAACTGCAATAAATTAGCATAAAATTTGCCGTTGATGGTTTTTCAATTCTGAAGATAATCAATAAAAATAATTCCAGGAACACCCAAAAAAACTGATACCATGGCCTTGCCTGCATATGGAACCGTCTTCGCCTTCTTTAGACACGATTATCCCATTCCAGTCCACTGCTTTGACCATTTCTTTGTCTCAGGTGTGGAGTGGTGCATCCATATATCATCCACGATTATAAATTGAAATAGAAATTTTGCTTTATTGCGATAAAACATCGCCAAACACTCTACTTAAACATCTTCACGACGCTGTTTTTGCTCTACTGAAAGTAAACGCGGCACCCATCTTGCAAAATCTTTTACCACCGAGCTATATTTTCAAATTTGGAAATAGACAATAGTCCGAGGGATCTGGCGAATAGGGTGCGTGCTGAACCAACTCAAATTCATTAATTTTGACTATCGCAATAGTGGGCGTGTTGTGCACTGGAGCATTATCTTGATGAAACAGCAATTTCTTTTTCAACAAATGCGTCCTTTGTTCCATAATTTCATTACCTAAACTGCAATAAATTCGAATCAAATTTGCCGTTGACGGTTTTTCCTTTCTGAAGATAATCACTAAAAAATAATTCCATGCGCATCCCAAAAAACAGACGCCATGATCTTGCTAGCAGATGGAACCGTCTTCGCTTTCTTTGGACACGATTCTCCCATTCCAGTCCACTGCTTTGACTGTTCCTTTGTCTCAGGTGTAAAGTGGTGCATCCATGTCTCATCCATGGTTATAAATCGACGCAAAAAATTGACTTTAATGCGATGAAACATCGCCAAACACTCTACTTAAACATCTCCATGACGCTGTTTTTGCTCTACTGAAAGTAAACGCGGCACCCATCTTGCACAGCTTTCTCATCTTTAAATCTTCGGTCAATATACGATGTAAAGCATTTTTTGAAATGCCTCTCTGCTAGCCATATCGGGCGTGTACGCCTCAATTTTTCCGTATTGACAGTTCGTAAGGCCTCGTTTAAAAACCGTTATCCAACATTTTTTAGTCATAAACGAAAGAGCGCATTCCTTTAGAGTAGAATCTAGCTCGACTTTGATATTGGTTGGACTGAGACCTTTCAAATGGAAATATTGAATTACATAACAGTGACAATTTTTTCCGGCGAATATTATGCAAATTTATTAAAGTGTTTAGGTGATGAAATTATGAAAAAAGGTCGCTTTTGGCGAAAAAGAAAGTGTTGTTTCATTAAAATAATGCTCCAGTTCACACATCCACTATTGCGATGGGCAAAACTAATGAATTAAAGTTAGAATTACTTCACCACGCACCTTATTCGCCAGATTTAGCTCCCTCTGACTACTTTTTTTTCCAAACTTAAAAAAATGGCTGGGTGGTAAGAGATTTGCCAACAATGAAGAGATAGTTGATGATTATTTTAAGGAGTTTGGCAGTTCTTACTATGAACAGGACATAGAAGCTATTTAATAATGCTGGAAAAGGAGTATTGAGCTAAGAGAAGGTTACACTGGGGAAAAAAAAAATTTCGCAACGTTTTTCTGTCTTCGTTGTTAGGTCGACGAGTTTTGGAATTGCCCTCGTATTTCTTTTGGATTAAACATTAGAAGAAATAGAACAGTTTTTTTAAGGCTGTGCAAATTTTGCAGATCTTTTATATATAAAATTATAAAATTGTAATTAAAATTACAATTAATAATTAGCATTTCTGCTTCCCATAACCAAACTTTTCTTATGCCAAGAAACGATAACTACTTTTCAGGTTTTAGCTTTGATTCAGATTTAAAAATGAAGCCACATAAAGCACTAGTATCGCGTTCATGAATCAGAACTTCTATTTCATTATGTGTTAACAGAAAGATTTAATCAATACAAGTAAGTTTTTATGATTACGTTTTAGGCAAGCGGAAATATGTCACGAATGTAAATCAAATTTGAACTTCTGATGTAATTTTAAATAAAATTGCAAAATCAGAACATTAACGAAATTGGACTTTTCCGAAAATACCTTTTTACAAATAATACTATTCTCTTTTTTAGCTTATTTATAATAAATACATTAAAACAAGCTTTCTAGAATGGTCCTTACTTATTAACTCTTTTAAACAGTTTGTATGGCCGTTTAGGACTCCACAAGCAAACGAATTCTATAAATTTTCCAATTAATTTGATGGCTATGAAACACAATCGTAAACCTCCTTAACAAATGATCGATCTTTGTCACTGCCAACGTCAACATTAAAAACGTTCCTTTTTTAAAATTTTAAAATAATGCATCCAAAAAAAAAGAAAACTAAACGACACCAAAGTTTTTCTCTGTATTACTTAAAGGTTATAAATTACAACCATCCCATGCCAAAAAGTATAACCAATATAAAGACTGCTTAAAGCAAACACACTTATTGTCATGCCTCCAGCATTTACTGTTAAGAGGAAGAACGAACGAAAGAGGAAGACTTCAGCGAGGGCAAAACTGACCGTAATTTATCATATTCCAGAAAAACTGTGTTCTAGTGTTTGCAGATGGTGACATCAACATAAGTGGAACACATTGATGACGTTGGGATTTTCTACGTCATCTTATGTGGTCATGTTCAAAATACAACCCCCAACTAATGATGTAAAATGACCATGACGAGTGGTAGGAGTGACAGTTCATTTAGTTTGGTTAAAATACATTTTATGACTCAACAGTAAATTAAATAGGATTTTTTTTATAAATATTTCTCCTATAGAACTAAATAACAATGACTTGTGTAAAAATATACTGTTAAGTAATTGGCTGAAATGTAAACTAAGAGTGGTATTAATAGTGCAATGGCATAAATGTACATGATTGGCCAAAAGTTGATACTCCATAAGTAACATCCCTGTCCCTTAAGTGGGCCAATAAAATTCTGCACAACATGCGTCACTTTTGCAATTTTTATGCTTTTATCTCGTCACTCGAAGGAATAAAGACATATAATTCTTCAATACGGCAAAAAAGGAACGCCAATAATAAAACGTTTAAAGCACCAAATATCTTTGGCCATATGTGTTTCATGGTTGTTTAAGTCGTTTAAGTGAGATCCGTCTGTAGGAATGAAGACACGTTAGCTGAAGTTAATCTTTATGAAAATTCTTAAACTACAGTCTAACATTTTGTCGAATCATAGTTGGGGAATAAAAATGTGCTATACATTGTATTGGTTTATAATACTTGGCAAAATTAAAAAAAAATTGACCAATTAACCACGACGTTTCTGGTACCTTCCATATAAATGACCGATTTAACCCATATTTTCTTACTTCTATATCTTTCGATCAGTTGTGCAGAGTTCAAACAAATTTGACGCATATCATGAATTTGGTAAACTAATTTTTAAGAATGAAAATGGGCAACATTGCCCATACCGGTACTACAATAGACATCTTTATCCTTATATAGATAATTCCAAGCGCTTCGATTTTCTGCTCTTCTCCTCCAATTAGTCACACCAAGTTGCGATAGTATTCCAGAAGCATGGTCCTTTTGTGCTACCTATACACGTATTGAAGTGGTCCACAGTGTGCATTGTTTGGGAGTAGTTTTAGATAACAAACTAAGCTTTAACTATCATATGGACAATGTAGTCCGGCGTTTAAATTATTCACTTCGAAGTTTTTATACTGCTGATTTAGTGTTGCCTAGATCGATTAAGGAGAAATTGGTTCATGCTTATATCACGCCTAGTATTCTATATTGTTTAGAGTTATATAGTGGCACTAATAAACAAAATATGAGAAAAATTCAGATGGCGCTTAATAGAGTTATGAAAGATTTGTATTCACTGAGTCATTGTGTTCATACAACACCGTATGTTAAGCGTTTTTTGGGCTGTATTTTTAAAAATTATATCCATTTGAGAAAATTTATGAAGTTGTTCGACTGTGTAGTCCTCAATTTCTTTTTAATTACATTAATTTTTCACATTCCACTCGTAATAAGCAACTTTTTATTCCTAAAATAACCACACTCATGGGTCGTGCTTTTGTAGTAAGAATGAAATGAATTTACAATTTACTACCAAGCCATTTAAAATGTTTTAAATTATGTCCTGATTCTTACAAAATGCACATTCTGCAACACTTTCAGACTTTGCTGTAAAATTTTGTTTTAATTAAATTGTGAGCAGCCTTTATTACATACCGATTATCTTACTTTTCCAGAATATACTCGTATAGCAATTAACTTCTAAACTAGTATTTTGTTTTTTTTTTTTTTGTGTTTAGTAATCATACTTTCTTTAAAATTATATTATATTTTTATACATTTTACAC
>JAHXMU010034945.1:0-12908 GCA_019455685.1 Philornis downsi | reverse complement strand
TATTCGACGGACCCATCTGGCAACGCCATAACTTTTGACAGAGATGTCAGATCGCTTAATGACATACCGCGTTTGAAGCGTCAGTCCAAGCAGATTTTTACCATGAACAATACACGCCACGCGAGCGCTCTGAAATAGTTGAAATTTACATTCAACAGAAGAAGTCAATTGTGAAAACTCAACGTGCTTTTAAAATATTAAAAAATGTGAGAAGTGCGCCTTCTAAGAACACCATTAAGCGTTTATACGAAAAATTTTCGACTGGTGAGGCTCTTTCTAATCCGAAGAGGCCAAATAAAAGTCGACCAAGACGATCGGCCGAGAATATCGCTGCCGTACGAGCCAGTATTAAGAGGTCCCCAAGAACATCCCAAAAACGCCGTTCTCAGCAGTTGGGCATGGCTCGGTCCACTTTACAACGGATTATTCGCGTTGATTTGCATTTGTTCCCGTACAAAATTCAATTGACGCAAAGATTGTTGCCTGCGGACAAGCCTCGTCGATTGAAATGGGCCCAACGAGTCATCGAAATGGCCGATGATGACGAGCAATTTTGGAACAAAATTATCATGTCCGATGAAGCCCATTTCACATTGAATGGGACCGTAAATAAGCAAAATTGCCGTATTTACGCCACTGAAAATCCTCAGGATATTCAATAATTGGCTCTTCATGACGAAAAAGTCACAGTTTGGTGCGGCGTTAGTGCGAAAACGGTCATTGGGCCGTTTTTCTTCCAAAACGAAAATGGCCATGCTGTTACCGTCAACCAGGAGCTTTATAGCGACATGATGACCAATTTTGTGATGCCAATTATTCGTCGAAAGCGTATGAGGCAGTTCTGGTTTCAACAAGACGGCGCTCCACCGCACACAAGTCGCATAACAATCGATTTTCTGAAGAATTTGTTTCCGGGCCGTTTGATGTCGAAAAGTGGTGATTTGGACTGGCCACCGCGTTCGCCCGATTTGACGCCCGCTGACTTCTTCTTGTGGGGACATTTGAAGTCAAAGGTTTACGTTAACAAGCCAAGGACCGTAGAAGAGCTCAAGGACAACATTCGTGAAGAAATAGCCGCTATTCCGGCCGAAATGTTGGCGAAAACGATGGAAAATGCTGCAAAAAGGGCACAATACACCATCAACGTCAGAGGCGGCCATTTGAGAGATATCATATTCAAAAATTGATGTAAACAAATCTACTTGGAACAAATTAAATGAATAAGATTGCCAACCGCCAAATTTTTATTTTTTTCTTTGATTTTTTTTTTAAAAACATGGGTCCGTCGAATATGGGCAACCCTGTATATGATTAAAAAAAAAAAAAAAATTTTGACAAAATTTTCTTCATAAATTTATTTATAATTGCAAAAATGTTGATTTGGTAGAGAAACAGTATATGAATGGATTGAAGGAAATGTAATTCTTAATTTTTCTCAATATGTTTCAGCAAAATCGAACTAGTCGTTCTCGAATTATGTCAAACTACGTTTTTGCCAAAGTTTTACAACTAAGCGAAAAACATCAAGATAAGGAAAAAATGTAAAAGGTAATAAAAAAAACTGACACATACAAACGCGAAACCCTTTGAGGATTTTACTATACTGACCTAGTACCATCAACCTGACTTGGAATTTCTCACCCCCCAGATTGGCTGTTGTACTGTGTTTTCAGCTGTCACAACCGCTTTGCAACAGACTACAAAGCAATACATCAAGTAGAACAACAATCTAATTGCAAAACGTGTTAAAGATTTAAAATTGTCGATGTTTATTTGTCAATTTTATTTAAAAGACATTAAAGGTAGTTTCTACCTTAAAAAGTCATTAAGCATATTTAAATTCTTATTAAAAAATTAACTCTTATCTTAGTACTTAGGTTTTCAACAGTAAGTCATCTTTGTCATCCTTGTAGCATGTGACTATTCAACACAAAATACTTTCATAAAAAACTTTTGGTTTCATGCATTTGTTGTTTTCGTAAAATAAAGTAAAGGCCTTGAAGTACCCAAAAAATCACATTTTTTTTTTTGCAAAAACTAATTAACTGTTAGGGAAAGCGCAAATACACGGTACTTAGGTTGAAGTGCGAGAACAGATGCGGGTGGTGCTGTTTTTCACTACATTTCTTTCTTTGATAAGAATAAAAAAAGTCTTTGACAAAGGTTGTTATGATAGCAAAGTTTATGGCAACTAATTATTTAATTAATATGAATCATTTAATAAATTTATGGTAATGAAAGAAAAATAGTTGATTTTTATATTATAGCACTAATATTTTTAATTTATTATATGTGTCTTCACTCGAAGGAAAGAAAATATATATTATTTGATACTGCAAAAATGTAGCACATGGAGGCAAGTGGTCTATGTGGCTCGCCGAAAAATTATTGTTGTTGTATTATATCTTAGAACGTGGCATATCCTAATATTTTGAAACAGAATATCTCAAATGTACCAGCCTATTCTGGTACGTCCCACACAAATTGACTAATTTGCAGAAATCCATTCTTTCCTCTGTAAATTCTAGCTAGTAGGCTGCAGTAATGTAGAATGTTGTCCATAGCATTGTTCTGTAATGCTTGGTAACATTAGAAAAAAACAAATCAATCGATTAATCTCGCCTTTTCTGGTACATCCCATACAAATGACCAATATATTTTTATGTTCATTTATTCAGTCGCGTTAAACTCTTTCAATTGAACAAGCATTATACACTTTTTGAACTTGCAATTGGACTGCATTTTCATAAGCGTTTTGCTATCTGCTATCTGATAAGGACCAAGCAATTCGCCTCACCACTTCTGCTGCTCTAACAGCCGGAGAGTAAGCTAATACTGCTCTAGTGCCCCCCCTCTTTGTTCAATATCTTGACCATTTCGCTAATATTTTTATAGATTGTAGATTATAAAAATCTAAACAATCAAAGCTCCATATTGTGAAAGAACGCGTTAGCGTACAAATGCATGGTCTTGAGTTGGCGTTCAGACTTAACATAACTCACTCCAGAGACAAATGCGGTCTCTGTCTGTAATTATTCTCTGTGTTTGCACCAACGCAAATAGGTTATGTGTGAGTAAACGCGCCCACAATTAGGGCGGTATCTGTTAATTTCAACCTATATGTAGACTTTAGTTAAAGAATAAATGGTAACTATATTAGAAAAATTCTAAACAACTATCATTTTTTTAGAAGTGGGAAATAGAATTTTTCATACCGGTCCAATTTCTATCAATTATGGTTTTTGCAAGCCATAGTGCTGCCGACGACGCCGCCCTTTGTCTAGTCAATTCGTATTTTTTTAGGATTTTTTGACCTTAATAGACGTGGCCCTTAGAAACTTTATGAGTTATGAGTTGCTGAAGAAAAACGTTGAAAATGCCAATGAACAAGTTTTTTTCGTACTAGGCCGATCGCGCCTATTTTTGCCACCTGGGGGCCATAATTCAGACGAATTATGCAGGTAAGTGGGCGCGTCAGAAACAAACTCTTATGATACATAATATATTGAACTAGCCTGTTTTTCTGATCACGACTTGATCTATCCTTTAAAAATTATATGAGTTGGGATGAATCTTATCAGCACTTATAAAATATATTGCATACTGTATGTTGCTTTCCGTTAAATTAAGAAATATGGAAATTTTCACGAAAATGACTATGAAAAGGAAATGTATTTGTGCTACATTTCAGCCTACTTAATCATGCAGTTTGATTTCTATCGGTTTTTAAATAGACACGCGTATGAACGGGCGAAGGCTAAAGTACGTATAAGGTCGCGGTCCCAAAACTAGCCGACCTGACCTACAGATGGTTCCAGTAGTTCAGAAAAATTTTGGTGAATAGTGGCGACCTTAAAATACATATTTTTCGAGTTTCGAGGCGCCACGTTGTTTAGTATTTATAGCAAAAGTTAACGATTTCAGTGAATTTGCAAACGTGGAAAAAATTTGTAATCCGTTTAAAACTGTAAAATAGTGGATAGCAGAGTTTAAACGAGGACGTACAACCTGTCAAGACGAACACCGTAGAGATTGACCTATTGACGTGTCCACTCCACACACTTTTATGAAAATCCACAAAATTGTATGGGATGATCGTCGGCTGAAGGCGCGTGAGCTACCTGAAATGATTTCAAAAAGTTCTGTACATCGTATATTGACCGAAGATGTGAAGATAAGAACGCAGTCAAAGAAGACGGATTCATCTGCAGGTAAAGACATGGCGTCTGATTTTGGGGATGCGCATGGGGTTATTTTTATTCATTATCTTCAAGAAGGGAAACCACCAATGGCTACTATTATGCTAATTTATTGTAGCGATTAGGTGATGTAATTATGAAAAAAGTCAGAATTTGGTGAAAAGGAAAGTGCAGTTTCATCAGTATAATGCTCCAGTTCACACATCCACTATTGCGATAGCCAAAGTTAATAAGTTAAAGTTTGAATGGCTTCACTATATGCCTTATTCGCCAGATTTAGCTAACTCGTACTATTTTCTATTTCAAAACTTGAAAAAATGGCTTGGTGATGAAATATTTGCAAACAATGATGAAGTGAAGTCAGCGGTTGATGTCTATTTTGCGGAGTTTACCAGTTCTTACAATATACACAGGGTATGAAAGCTATTGAGTATCGTTGGGAAAAGTGTATCGAGCTAATAAAAGATTATGTTGAAAAATAAAGAACATTTTTCTTAACTCTTCTGTGTCTTCTATCTCAGGTCGGCTGGTTTTGGGACCGCTTAATACGGACTTTGAGTAGAATTTCAACTTGCTAACAAAAGAGTGACGAAGACGGCATACATCTCGTGCTGTAGTGGTGGGAATAATAATACGAATATTTTATTCCAACATGTATTCATTATTGTAAATTATTTAAGTATGTAAGCAAATTATTAAAATTATAAGTACAGGGTGGGCCATATGAGTGTTGGCGATTTAATTCTTGAATTTCTCGGTAACGCGCGGCGCGGGTTGGCGGGAGAATATGTTGTTCGCTGCGCCGCTTCCTGGAAATTTAGTCGCCATGGAGCCGTACACGGGAGTGCAGCGTGCATTTTGTGTCCGAGCGTATTACGAAAACAATAAATCAGTGGTTACTGCACGACGTTTGTATTGGCATGAACACGGTTTACACGATTTAAGTGAAGTTCCAAGCGCCAATGTGATACGAAAATGGATCAGAATGTTCGAAACAACCGGCTCAACAGTACCAATTACGGTTCGTGGTCGCCCAGTTTTTGCAAGATCAGCTGACATTGTGGAGTGTGTTCGTGTTTCAGTTCAGCGAAATCCGCAGCAGTCAACACGTAAGAGAAGTCAGTCTTTGGATGTCAAAAGAACAACTTTACGACGAATTTTGAAACGTGATTTGCATTTGAAGGTTTATAAGATTCAGATAGTCCAGATAGTAGTTTTGAGGACGAAAGAGGGCATGTGATGACGGTTAGAGCGAACAATTATTGCAACATGCTAGCAGACTTTTTGGTGCCAGCTTTGCAAGAACTTCAAGGCAATACCTCGAGGATGTGGTTTCAACAGGATGGGGCCACATGTCATACGGCTAGGGCATCCATAGAGCTGCTGAAAAATGTTTTTCCTGGAAAACTCATTTCGAAAAGGGGGGATATTGAATGGCTCCCACGTAGCCCCGATCTATCTCCATGCGATTATTTTCTATGGGGCTACCTCAAATCGGTAGTCTGCGAGAATAATCCGACCAATTTAGAGTAGTTGAAGAGGAACATTATTCAAGAAAGTAACAAAATACCGAGAACAAGTTTTCAACGAGTTTTCCAAAATTTGCGGCTTCGGTTCCAAGAGTGTCAAGCAGCCGAGGGAAGCCATTTGGACAACATTATTTTTAGGTCTTAAAAATTCTCATGTTTCTACTTTTTAAAAATACAAATATATTTTTTTTATGTTTCGTAGTTTTTTTTTTAATTGAATATTTAAACCGCCAACACCCTTATGGCCCACCCTGTATATAGCTGTATAATTTTATAAGTCTTAAATATTTTTCAGTTACTAAACTATCTGTATTTGTAATTGGCAAACCTTTCACTAAATAAATAACACTTCAGATGACAAGTATTTAACTAGTGACAGCCTTGCTTGACCGGCGATTTTGAAACCACTGAATGGTTAACCTGTATTTTAAAAAATCACAAATAGAAATTAAGGTCGATTTTTATTTTCTCAATCTTGAAAACACAAATCAAAAAGTACAGAAACTTTAGCCTGGTGAATTTATTTACATAAGTTTGCGTTGCTGCAGATGAGTGAGTGGTGACAACAGGGGCCCGGCAAATTAATATATTTTTACTAATACTTAATCTAATTTAAACCATATTAAATGAAATAAAAACTAATCTTTGTAAAGGGAACACTGATTGGCAGTCTATTTTCATTCACAGTACTTGAAGCTTGACCGATGCTGCTTTCAGTGGCGAGATTGTTTCCGTCACTTTAAATACGGTGATTTGATGTTGACGACCGTTCGCCTGAAAGAAGACGAAAAGCCTTCGAAAATACTGAACTGACGCCATTACTTGCCGAGTAACACCCAGGTAGAGCTTGCTTTATTATTAGTAGTTACCGCCAAACCCTTTCCAATCGATTGCATGCGTTGAGAATGATTCAAAAGCATGGAGTTCGGGTTCCTTATCAGTTGAAGCCATGGGACGTTCACCGTCGCTTTTTCGCCTGTGAATAGCTACTACAGCGGCAAAAAAGGAAGGATTTTCTCCATCGTATTGTAAAAGGCGATGAAAACTGGTTTTATTACAGCAATCCAAAGTATATGTAAAGAAAGTCATGGAGGCTGCCCGGTCATGCTTCTTCGTCGTCGCTTTGGCCGAATATTTACGCTACAAAGGTTATGCTCTGCACTTGATGAGACCAGGTCGGTGTTATTTATTACGACCAAGCGAAACTATTACCATCATATCAGGGATGAATTCGGAATTCGGTCGTGTTTAACACATGCATTTTTTTTTTGTGTCACGGATGACCGTGGAAAGTACTGTACTGGTCCATATTTTGATATACAGTGGCTCCCATTCAAAGGTAAGACCAAGTTTAGTATCATCACTTCCACAATTCGTATTTTTCTATTACACTTTATTCTTTATTTCTATTTATTTCTTTATTTGAGGTATTTTTTTAAAACAATTGGCAACCGCTGTTACTAGCTATTACATAATTTTTATACAGATAACATTTTTTTAATCAACGTATTTCTTTTATGTTTTTATTGTGTAGCAAATTCAATTTTATTTTTTATAACCAATTGGTTTTGCAGATAATAGACCATAAATGACCTCCATGCTTATTCATGCATATGCGACACATAATCAGAAAATTAATTATTCCAGGATCGCCTCAATTATTGTTTTAATGGACTGCTTCAATTCAGTCAAATTCCTTGGTTTTGTTTCACACACCTATTGCTTGACCCCATAAAAGAGTCAGCGGAAAGTAGAGTTTCTGAATATTAATTTATTTGGGAATAACCGGTGTGGCTATGTGTGCAGTAGCTTCATCTTGCTGGAACCAAATGCTATTGAAACGAACACGTATTCGACGTAGTTCTGAGTAAAAAAACTCCTTCAGTATCTTTAAAAAAAAACGGTCCACATTGACAGTTGCCAGTAGCGCGATTCGTGCGCCACCCTGTGTATGGTACTATTGTAGTTTTGTCGGAAAACTCCAGATTAAATAATTTAAGTCTGGTGCAGTTGTAGAGTTTTCATTACATCCTGACGTCGTTAATGACTCTGAGATCGAAATTAGAGATACGAGTATATAATATTGTTCTCAAGGCCAAACACTTTCAATTGGAACAACAAAAACTTTATGGAATTGAACACTTACAAAGGACAAAAATAGGAATCTTATAATTTTTTAAATTCCTATCCCGCACAAAGCTTTGTTTTCAACCTGTTGTTATATTCGACTATGTTCTGCTTATCTTCCCAAAGTTAAGCAAGTAAAGCTAAATAAAACGCTCTAAGGCTATGATACCAGTGAAACTTTTATTTCATTATACTGCTTCAACCTTTCCGTTATGTACGAAATACCTATACAATGTCATTTAAATGAACGCCTCTAGATTGGACGCAACAGTGGATCCCTTTGAGATAGTTTTCGAAAAAATACAGCGCAATGATGTCACTTTTGATGATAGTCACTTTTTCCGGATGCAATGGCTTTTTCACAAGTAATTTTTGGTTCTCCAAACCCCATATGCAACAATTTTGCTTGTTGACGTAGCCACCGAGTAAGATATGAGCTTCATTGGAAAATTTCGTTCGACTGAAAGCCCACGTTTGATTCACTACTTTCGTAGTTAGTTTTAACTATTTTTACGCGTTGTTCGGTTGTTAAATGATCCATATTCGTAAATGGCAAACCTTTCACTAAATAAATAACTCTTCAGATGACAGGCATTTAACAGATGACACTAACCACTAAATGTATAACCCTGTACTAGTTACTATATAAGATTTGGTTAAAATTTGTTTTTATATATGTATATAACAAACATATTTTGATGCGTTGAATGAATTGTTCATATCTAAGCGGTATCTTCAAAGAAAACTACGAAATTTGACATCAGACCTGCGGTCATCAGGTCTGCTTATATCTACTGGGTGAGTTATTATCACTTCGTCATTTTCAACATTATCGGCGGAACTTTTCATCCTGTAACAAAGAGTAACATGACAAACTTATCCGCTAATTTTAACAAGGTTACTCATTAAAAGAAAATGTAAAATGAAATGGAAAAAGGAAAATTTGTTAGCAAATCGAAGATTTTAAATTTACATATAATGTTAATTCAACAATTTTTTAGGATGTATTAAATTAGAATTGGATTCTTTCAATTTAATAAGGCAATTTTATTATTGTCTTAGTTTATTATAAAAAGATATGTATGTTTTGAATAAGATCACATTTTAAAATTGTTAAATTGTTTTTCGCTGCATAATATTATAAAAAATATTCGACTAAACTAATATTCCCTTTACGGTGCCTCTCAAATTGAACGCATATATTCTTAGCTTTACATCTGTCAAGAAGTCGTACTGAATTGCGTAAAATAAGACACAAATTTAAAATATCGACGGATAACCAAGCCTTTTCTGGCATTCCTCATATATACGAATACTTTATAGTTCAGCCCCCTTATTAAAAGGTTCATATTTTTTGATAAGAACTTAGCCATTTACCAAACGCATTCCTGACCCACGTATACGTTCGTACTACTGCAAAACAACGTTGGTTGAAGGTATACGTAAGGCAGTTCACAAGACTGAAATTTATGCGCTGGTTCGTGTTATCATCTTTTTGCAGGCAATGATATCGTTTTTAGTTCTGTTCGTAAGCAAGAAATGGTGTTCGGATCGGTTCATAACTGATCTGCTTATCTATTCGTTAATAGGAATGTAGTTTTCAACCAGTACCGAAATTTCGGTCAGGTGAACTAAATTTTTATTAAATTATTGTAGTCTTCTGCTTAGAAATTATAGATGGTATTGCCAAATTTGCCTATTCATATGTTTAGTACTCTAAGGGACTTGGGTATGCACTGAAATCCTGAAAAGATTTTCAATGTGGAAAAGGCTATTTGACTTCACAGGTAATTTGGTATACATTCTCCTGTACATCATCAAGAAAAAATTTGTATAATTTTAATAAATAAATAAACACTGTTAAAATCAAAAATAGTTTTTGCACAATTATTAAATTTTGTTTTCGTAAAAAGAACTCCGCGCTACAGTTTTGCCCGATATAAAATACCGATAATTAAATATTTGAAACATAACTATTTCGTTAAAAATAATTTCATTAATTTTTTTATAATGGTTTTTGATAAAAATATGTAAATTTGAATGTACTTTTTATCTTTGTTTCCTTAAGTCTGTCCACAACCCGAAACCTATGTGGAATGTTTCAATATCCATAATTTTGCCATTTATGAATTCCAGTTTTAAATCCTTTCACACAGCAAGTGAAGTGCTAACATAATTCATTTTTATATATTCATAATTTCGAATTTTGATACACAACCAAATATTTCTGTGGAATCAAAATACTACTTGTAATCATCTACACCAAATTTCTTATGCCTAAGAAACCTGGACCGATAATAACTCTGGTCAAATTATTGGTCAGCTAAATTTACACTTTGTCTTATTGTTATTCTTGCTTTGCTCCGTAGTTTCAGAACTCGGTCCAGTCCTTTCTGTTCGTTTATCTACCTTTAAAGCATTTCGCATTTCGTTTTTTACGTAAACCTCTGCCGTGTAATTTTGTACTTTTCGCAACAATCTATTATATAATAACAAGTACTATCGTTGTCACACAAGCTTCCGTTATGCGCTCGTCATTTACATTCAAAAACATTCATAAACATGTCATAAACATCAGAAATACGATATACTTTTGAAAGCATCATTTGCGGCCATTGTATATCGTATTCTTATCACAATGATGTTCTGCCTCATGTCAAACGTAATGGCGAACGTAATTACTGGGTGTAATAAAAAATACAACGTACATAATATTTTATACTGCTCTTAGCGTGCCCGTACATATACAGATGTAAAAAGTTCAAAAATAAAATGC
This sequence comes from Philornis downsi, assembly GCA_019455685.1. Lineage (NCBI taxonomy): Eukaryota > Metazoa > Arthropoda > Insecta > Diptera > Muscidae > Philornis > Philornis downsi. The sequence goes on along the minus strand of JAHXMU010034945.1, from coordinate 2,277 downwards.
AATATAATACTCGTATAATGTTTCTTGAATGCTTATTAGAGCATTTGAATACCGCCGATTGTTAAAGATTTCAAAATATATTTTGTTCAATAAAGTTTCATAACAAATCTCCATCTCCAAATGGCAAATTAATTTTTTATTGTGCTGAATTTAATTTGCTCTTTAATTTAGTATATATGTACCTATAGTATGTAGTATGGGCTGTTCAGAAGAGACTTAAGGTATGTGGCATAAAAAGGCTGACAGGTGCAAAGTAAATAAAAGAAAAAAAACTGTCGGCCGGGCGGCATCTTATAAACCCTCCCGCTTGGACAGCCATTGATAGTACAATGGGTATTTTTTGGCTTCAAAAGAAAAGTTAAATATAACATACATAAAGCTGGGATCTTGTCACGATAGATCAAATACAATGCCATTTAAATGATCGCCTCTAGATTGGTTGAAGCAGTAGATCGTTTTGAGGTAGTTTTCGACCACTTTTTGCATATTTCGGCCGGTATTTCGTTGATAACCTGACGAATATTGGGCTTCGAATGCTCCAACGTTTGGAGATTATCCGCGTAAATACGGTCTTTGACGTAGCCCCACAAAAACAGTCTAATGGTGTCTAATCGCATGATCTTAGTGGTCAATTGACGTCGACAAAACGCTTTCTAGAAATTACCTTTTCTGGAAATTTCACCTGCAATAGAGCCAGAATTGGTGGTGTTGTGTGGCTCGTGTACACATCGTCCAGTTCATAATCCTCAATAGCAGGCCAAAAAACTGGGTTATCATACGGCTATAAGGCTCAGAATTGAAATTCGGATTATCCGCCACTCTTTCAACAACAGAAGCGATATTTTCAGCAGTGAGTACATTGAGGTGAACCGCAGACATGACCGAATCTGTAATGCTTCCAGTATCTTAAAATTTCTTTACAATCTTGCCAATTCCCTGAGCAGGAGGTCAATCATGACGCCCATAATCACCTCTTTTGTAGTAAGTTTTAACTACGCATTGCACTAAATAGATGACCCTGTATATGGGTAAAAAAGGGTACTATAAAATAATATAATGGATAGAAATGAACTCTGCTACGCTCAATTAATTAGAAATTACAGAGGATTTATTAAATATCGAAAATTCGGTCAATTTGTAGAAAAGGTACTACGATGGAAATGGCAATGAGCTCAATTTTAATTCTGAGAAACCACTGTGGCAAACGCTTAATGTGCGCCAAATATGAATAAATTTATTTTAAGATATGAACGATATATGTTCAATATCGCTCATTTGTATGGAAGTCGGATTAATAGGTCGATTTTTCAAATTTTACCACGACTTATGAAACAACACAACATCCGAAAATAGGGAGGAAATTGAATTTTAGAAAATTTATCAATTTGAATTTGAATTTCCAAGGGAGTTTTAAGTCTCCTACCGAATGCGTCCCAGGTGGCGGATAGGGGAACTCTCGGCGGATCTTAGATCTCAGATCTATGATTTGCAGGGAAGGTGGGAAATCAAATACCACCCGCGGACCAAAACTGTGGCCGACGATAATGATGAATGGAATGAATTATGGCTAATTCATTCCACCACTGTGGTGGTGGTACAGGTGCAGTTGAGATGACTCCTGACTTTGAACTTACTGCATGCAAAGGGACACACGGAGATGTTTTGAGGCGACTGTAAATCCGATGAAAGATAGCGGCTTGGAACGGGGACCAAAAAGACAAAAAGATGAAAACTCCACCAAAAAACTCTACCAAAAAACAAAAATACGATCAATGACATAAATCACTCGGAAGAGAATCAACAAGGCTTCTAGAAAAGCAGAATAATAACTCGTTCACCCGCCCCAACTGGAACAACAAAAGCGACCATAACGCCGCTCAACAGAGTCGGTCAATAATTATAATGTGCAGAAAAGTTCTGATAATAGTCTTTATCTTATGGCATAACCAAATTCTCGTGACCGCTCTAGTTCTCTTTCACAACTGCCAACCTTCGACTCACTGACAATACCGGTGCCTGCTAAGGGACAGTGATTCTTACGACAGCGACATCTTTCGCTTCATTTTTATTTTCGTCTTCAAATCAAGTTATCGTCAGTGATAACAACACCCCAAAACCAGTCAAATAGTAATGGATAGATATGTTATGGTAATAAAGCGTAAGCAAAGTCCGAAATCATCTAAAATTTCATCGGCGTCGAAGTTGTACAGAGATGATAGAGGGTTGCCCATATTCGACGGACCCATCTGGCAACGCCATAACTTTTGACAGAGATGT
>JAHXMU010034886.1:0-14151 GCA_019455685.1 Philornis downsi | reverse complement strand
TCTTTGTACACGATTCTCTCATCCCAGTTCACCGCAATTCCAACCTTAAATCATTAATTTCAGTAACAATTCGAACTTGAATTCCTTAATTTTGGTCATCGCTGCAATAAATTAGCATAATGTTCGCTAAAGATAATCAATACAGATAATCCAATGCGGTTCCCAAAACAAAAAAAAAAAAACAGGCGCCATGACCTTCCCTGCAAATGAGACCGTCTTCGCCTTCCTTGTACACGATTCTCCCGTCACAGTCCATTGCTTTGACTGTTCCTTTGTCTCAGGTGTGCAGGGGTGAAGCCACGTCTCATCCATGGTTATAAATCGATGCAAAAATTCGGCTTTATTGCGGTGAAACATCGCCAAACACTCTACAGAGACATCTTCACGACGCTGTTTTTGCTCTATTGGAAGCAGACGTGGCACCCGTTTTGCGCATAGCTTTCTCATCTTCAATTCTTTGGTTAATATACTATGTATAACACTTTTTGAAATGCCTATAGTTTCAGGTTGCTAGCGCATTTTCAGTCAACAATCATCCAATAGCATTTTGTGGATTTTCTTTACCATGTCTACCTATAGTGTGGACACCTCAATTGATCGACCACTAAGGTGTTTGCCTTGGTAGCTCGTACGGCCTCGATTAAACTCTGCTACCCAGTATTTTACAGTCGTTTACGAAGTAGAATCAGAGTAGAATCTAACTCGGCTTTAATATTAATATGTTGAATCATATAACGGTGACCAATTTTTTTCCTGTTTACAAATTCACTGAAATGGTTTAATTTTAATGGCTCAAATGAGAATTTTAAACTGCGTGACGCCTTGAAACTTAAAACATATGTTTTATAAGGTTGCCACTTTTCACCAAAATAATTGTTTTTTATTACTGGCACCATCTATACGTCATGACGTCTGGTTTTGGAACCGCCTTCGTATACCATTCAGCAATTTAAATCTAATACTTGTTTATGAATTACTGCATATTGTAATTAACATATAAGTGACCGGAGGGTTTTAAATTACAAACAAAAAAAAAAAAAAAAAAAGGAAACAAAGAAAAAATAAATAAATAAATTCATATATACTCGTATGTAATGGGGTGTCTGATCAGTTCATCATTGAGGAAAAAGTGCTGAGAAAAACTGAAACAAAAAGCAGAAGCGGTCACCGAACGGAATCACCCGCATCAAAGTAATGCACAATTTCGATTTTGATGCCGATAGCTGATTCAAAATTGTATTAAACTTTGCTTCTATTTCATAAATCCAGAACAAAAATCCATATAATTTTGATCTAAACTTTGAATGCGATAATGTAATATTATATTAAAGATTTACCCATTACTAAAACTGAATGAGAAAGAGGTGTTACATAATTCTGATTTTTAAAGAAAATCTAAGGGTATCCAAAAGTCAGTTTGCCTGATAGAAATTTATGTAACGCTTATAATCTTACTTATTCTCAAACATTTATATTCAAAATGTGAACATTATAATCCCATTTTTTTAATCAGAAAATGAAGTCATACAAGGTTCTCTGAATATGATAGCTTTTCCATGATCGCTGAAGAAATGTGTCCTTGTCCTTATCTCTGTCCTTTAACTAATTTCAAAATAATTTGAGTCAGCAAATTTTCTCAAAATACTCGTATACCAAATACCAAATCTCTTCAGCCAAATTCTAAAGTAGCACATTCTCAAGTCATCATAACCGTAACGCCATAAAGCAAAGATTTCATGTCTGCTTGCTCGTCGAGTAACAGCTTCCGTCTTGATGTCCTTGTTGTTTATTTATTTCTCATGTCTCAGTGTCTTGAGTGTTGGCTTTATGTGGCTGAGCATAAGTCTGTTGGGTGTTAAATAGCATTTATCATGGTTTGTGATTATTACACCGATATAAATAAATATATACTCGTGTATGAAACCGGCAAAGAAGACGCCAAAAACGACGTGGATATTACAGAAAGTAATAAGAATTTAAGATGAATTTATGTGCATTTTGTATATGTACGAGTATATATAAAAACAAGAAATGCCATAAAGTGTTTTTTGGCCAAACAAAATTAGACTTTAATGTAATGATACGAATAAACGAAAAGTGAACAGGTAAAAAGATACGAAAATTAATTCAAATAAAATTGTGATGGTGTCAACAACTTTAAATTTATATTAAATCTTAGTAAGGATATCTCCCTCGCATGAACTACCATAACTCTCCAACGACAAAAAAATAAAATTGTGATGGTGTCAACAACTTTAAATCTGTATTAAATTTTAGTAAGGATATCTCGCTCGCATGAACTATCATAGCTATCCAACTACAAAAAGATTTGGGAGTACTCCAAAAGAAAGTACACTTTTACTAACGGCTGTGTAGCAACATGTGCCGATTCTTTGCTGTCAGCAGAATTATTTCGAGATATATATTGGGTTATCCATTCGAAAGTATAGTTCAATAAAACACACATAAAACTATCATTTCGATGAAACTTTTATTTCATTATAATGCCTAAAACCAGTCATTATGTACGAAATATAATATCATTTATATGACCGCCTCTGAATTGGTTGGAGCAGTGGATCCTTTTTAGGTAGATTTCGACAACTTTTTCTTACATTTCCGGCGGCATCTCGGCAATAACTTGACGAATGTTGATTTTCAAAAACTCTAACGTTTACAAATTACATGCTCTTGGTGCACAATTGATGTCGCCAATAGACGTTGTGTTGTGTGGTTTGCGACTCGTCTTGTTGAAACCACATATCGTCCAGTTCATAATCTTCAATTGGGGGCCAAAACAAAGTAGGTTATCATACGACTATAGGGCTCTGAATTGACGGTAATGGGTTTCCCCAGCGCAATTTTCGAAAAAATACAGTCCAATGACATCTCCAGACTATAATGTGCACAAAACAGTCACTCTTTCCGGATGAAATGGCTTTTCCACAATCACTTCTGGGTTCTCCGAGCCCCATATGCCACAATTTTGTTTGTTGACATAACCACCGAGTGAGAAATGAGCTTCATCGCTGAAAAAAATTTTTGTATAAAAGAATAGACATTGAAAGCCTGTTGATGTAGCATCCAATCAGCATATCTACGGCGTTGTGAATGATCAGGCGGCTTTAATTGTTGCCTGGCTGGAACTCTATATGGATGAAGGTGCAAATCCAAATGAAAAATACGCCAAAATGAGCCGTAAAGTAAGTTCAATTGCTGAGAATGCCGTCGAATCGACAAATTCGGATTGTCTGCCACACTTTCACCGACAGAAGTGATATTTTCAGCAGTGCGTGAATCACAATGATGCACAAGCCTAACTACATCCATAAAGCTTCCAGTCTCTTCAAATTTCTGTATAATCTTGCCAATTCCTTGCACAGTAGGTCGATTATGATGACCATAAACACCCCGTAACTCACGAAGAGTGCTCTCGTTTAAATCACAACTTTTGTGGTAAGTTTTAGCTGATTTTACGCTTTCTTCGTTTATTAAACAATCCATATTCGTAAGTGGCAAACCTTTCACCAAATAAATAGCACTTCAGATGACAGATAACAGCTGACAGCCTTGCCAGATCGGCAGTTTTGAAACCACTAGATATATTACTTCAAAGCAGGGACCTTCGCGAAACGTTAGTTTTGCTTTTGTTTTGATATTTTAAATTTATTTAAACTAAATTAGAATTTTGTTTCTGATTTATATTCCAAACCATAACTTAATTTATACATTCATTCATTGTTTACCTGAAACGAAATTGTAAATCTACATGGATGTGTTTTTTCTCCATCAAAACATATTTAAATAGATATTTGGAATCGAGATCTTCTATTATTGAGTGGTGACTTAAAGACCCATCCTTATCTCTTATACGCCGCACGTAGAAAATATTTTCAAGCTTTTCGGTCTTCTGCGATTCTTCTGTACACCAAATTTAATTCGACAATCTGAAACGAAAATTTATTAGAGAACCTGAAACGAAAATATATTTTTATGTAATTTTATTTCTTAGTCTGAATCAGAACTAAAGCCGTATGAAGTTTCGGTTCTTGGCAGGGGAAAAGGTCTGGCGCCGAACTACGAAACATAAAAATGTTTCATATAATTAATGTTATGAATTTATGATACCAGGCTCCCAGAAATTTTCACAGCTACTCATAAATTTTGCGTGTTTTTATGAATTGAAAAATTTCAAATGTTTGTTTGTGTTCAACAAAACGTTTCTTAAACTGAATCGGAATCAAAATTGTTCCTAATTTATTTGTAATTTCGTTTCATATGAAACTAAAACAAAATTCAATATACTTTAGATTCGGTCGTTGGAAAAATTTTTTAATTAGATTCCAAAAGCTGGAACAAATCAAAACTATTTCCAAATTTTTGTTTGTCATGACGGGACACTGTCTGATTGGAAGACATGCAGTGAGGTTGAAGGTTGCGACTACTGACTTCTGCAGGAGTTGCGGGGTGAAGAGGAGGCGAAGTCTATAGAAAATCTTCTCTGCAATTGCCTCGCTCTGGCGAACAGGCGGGGATCAACACTGGGCTCTAATTTCTTTAAGGGCCTGGGAGATTTGGATGACATAGATATTGACAGACTTAAGAGCTTCTTGAGGCGCTCAGGATAGTTGAACGGGGGAAACTAGAGACATCCTTATCTCTAGTTTCCGTGGTTTCACAATGGACTACATCGTGTAATTGAGTCCGTCTATTCAGACTGCCACACTGAGATAACCTTAACTTATGTTTTTTTGTGAGGAAGTTATGCGTGCTGAACAAAATTTTACAACAAACTGTCAATATAAAAGTTTACAATTGAATTAAGTTCTATAGACTTACACTCAATTGACACTTCCAAATAAATTTTTCAAATTACTACTTTCCAATTAAACATTGCTACAAATTGTTTCCATTCATAAAGTTTCACTTTGCGTACGCAAAGAGCAGAACTCTTTGAATGAATATTTTAAGGAGTAGCATTATATCATTTTGTATAGCATATTTTAAGGATGACAGCATCGCCTATTGCGTCAAATATGGGATATCGTAATGTGTACATTTCAAAATCAATATGTGAGATATTTCACATATCCTTTTGTAGTGTTTGTGTGTCAATAATTTAATGATACGAGGGTGGTTCCAAAACTAGCCGATCTAGCAAAGACATAAAAAATTTTAAAAATATATTTTATATTTTTCCAACATAATTTCCATATATTTCGATACATTTTTCCAACGATATTCAATACCTTTATAGTATTAACTGGTTTTAATAAGAACTGTCAAACTTCTTAAAATAGCCATTAACTGCAGACTCCACGTTTGCATTCTTGGCAAATCTTTTACCACCGATATAAATTTTCAAGTTTGGAAATAGAAAATAGTCCGAAGGAGCTAAATGTTGCGAATAAGGTACGTGATGAAGCAGTTCGAACTTTAGTTCATTAATTTTGCCCATCACAATTGTGGATGTGTGAACTGAAGCATTGTCTTGATGAAACCAAATGCGGCCTTTTTCCCATAATTTCATCATTTAAATGCTGCAATAAATTAGCAAAATATTAACTGTATATACCGTTTTTCCATTCTGAAGATAATCAATAAAAATAATACCGTGTGCATTCCAAAAATCAGACACCATGGTGGAATCGTCTTCGCCTCCTTTGGATACGATTCCCCCATTCTAGTCCACCACTATGATCGTTCTTTTGTCTTAGCTGTGAAGTGATGGATTCATGTCTCATCCATGGTTATAAATCAACGTAAAAATTCGGTTTTATTGCTATACACTCTACCGCCAAACACTCTGGGGAAATATTGTCACGACGCAGTTTTTGCTCTATTTAAAGCAAACGCGGCACCCATCTTAAGCTTCTTCAATTTCAGATCTTAACTCAATGTAAGATGTACGAGTATAGCACTTTCTGAAACGCCTATCATTTCAGCTAGCTTACGCACTAGCTCACTTTGGCCGACGATCATCCAATACCATTTTGTGAATTTTCTTAACCGTGTCTGGCGTGGACACCCCAATTGATCGACCAATTGATAGAACTTTCTGCAGTGTCTATCATTTCAGTTAACTCACGCACTAGCTCACTTCAGCCGACGATCATCCAATACCATTTTCCGCATTTTCTTCACCGTGTCTGGCGTAGACACCTCAATTGGTTGACCACTACGGTGTTCATCTTGGCAGCTCGTACGGCCTCGTTTAAACTCTGCTACCCAATATTCTACAGATGTAAACGAAGGAGCAGACTGCCCCAGAATATAGTCTAGCCCTGCTTTAATATTGGTTAAACTGATACCTTTCAAATGCAAGTGTTCGTCTTGACAGCTCGTACGGCCTCGTTTAAACTCTGTTACCCAATTGTCTTCAGTTATAAGCGAGAGAGCAGACTGCGCCAGAGTAGAACATAGCTCGGATTTAATATTGGTGGTTGGACTGAGACTTTTAAAATGGAAATATTAAATTACATAACAGTGACCAATTTTCTCCCTGTTTACAAATTCACTGAGATCGTTTACTTTTGATGGCTTAAATAAAAATAGTAAACTTAAAACATATGTTTTATAAGGTTGCCACTTTGAACTAAAATAGTTTTCTTTCAAATTACTGGCATCATCTCTGTGTCAGATCGGCTAGTTTTGGGACCGCCCTCGCATTTCAGAACACGTACCAGGGTTCACACGTTTTGACATAAGTGAGATGTTTTGCGAATTTTCAGCACTTGTATCCTGTCAATATCATATTGCCTTGCGTATTTGTAGCCTATTTAAAGGCATTCAGGGGACAATTCGTGGTTTGAATGGAAAAGTTACAGTAGTGGGATATTGAAAAAGAATTTAGTTGGAAAGTTAAAAGATACAATTTATTGTACACCAAGTGAATTGTAAAATATCCAAAGCACACAGAGAAAATGAAAAGTTGTAAAAAGTTTAAAATATCATTTCACATTTTATTGTTATCCATGGAGAGATTTCATCGCACTTACATGAAATTTTTTTATTTCCTCAAAACCGTGATATCAATTATTTATGTTTCTGTCACAGTCCTTTTTGTGCCGTTTTTGCTGTAACGGTATAAAAGTTTTTCAATAAACTCAACACACATTTAGTTCTTTTTTATGTGAGTCTTTTATATTACAATAATATTGGTTTCACAACTACCAATAAAGTTTATGCTGGTTTTTCAAGCACAAACAAATTTGAAGTTTTTCATCCATATTATGTGCATGTCCTGGATATATAAACTAAAGTTCTTTTAATTTTGAAGTGATTTCGTTTAAGTAGAGAAAAATATCTTTATATCATATTCATGTGGATAATTTGAAAGCAAAATTTGTTATTCCTACTTTCTCAAAAATTTTCCAATATTAGCTGATTACATTGAAGAAAAATTTAAAAATTCAGATTTTAAATCAAATTCAAATCGAAATTATGCATATAATTTCGTTTCCAAATTAGAAAATATTTTACTCTAAGCGAAAAAATCCCAGTTCGCACTTTATTCTATTATTGTATATCGCAAGCAACTCATTCAGTGATTTAACGACATGTCCTCTTTGACTAAGATATCACAGGAAAAGAAGTGTATTAATTTCGAAGAAACTGGGACCATATATAATTTAAATCCATATTCTAATAGAATTTCATCATAGGAAGCAAAAGGTGTTCGAAAGGCTCTTATAAACTTTCAGTTTAAATGAATGCATGAGCCACTTTCATTATTTTCTTCAATATCGCCTCAATTACTGTTTTAATGGACCGCTTCAATTTAGTCAAATTCCTTGCTTTCGTTTTGTACACATCTTGCTCGACATAACCTCATAAAAATAAAAATCTGATGCAGCCAGGCCACCTGATCTAGAGTGCCCGCGGAAAGTAGAGTTTCTGGATGTTAATTCGTTTGGGAATTTTCGTTGGATCTTCGCCATAACCGGCCTGGCTATGAGTGTAGTTGCTCCACCTTAGTGGAACCAAATGTTATTGAAATGGATACGTCTTTGGTGCAGTTTTGGCGAAATAACACCTTCAATATCTATATAAAACGGTTCCCATTGACATTGGCTTTGTAATTGTAGCACTATTCGTGCGCCAGCCTATATAACATATGAACCAACGACTTTCACGTTTCGGTTTTGATGCCCTACGTTTATTTATAGTACACTACGAACTAATTCCTGACTCATATTCAAACCAACAATTCGTTTTATTCATTGAATCGTTTTTACCTGAAACGAAATTAAAACCCTAAATTGAATCTGTCTCTCTCTCAAAACATAATGAAACACATATTTCGATTCGAGAATCTGAAACGACAAAATAGTTTTACGCAATTTCGTTTCGTGGTCCGAATAAGAACTAAAAAATTGATTCCTTTTTGCCTGAATCAGAATTAAAAACCTAAATTAATTCCGTCTTTCTATCAAAACATAATGGAATAGATATTCAGTTGTGGGAGCTGATCAGGACTAAAACACTGATTCGTTTTTTACCTGAAACAGAATTAAAAACCTAAATTGATTCTGTCTCTCTATCAAAACGTAAAGAAACTGATTTTTCGATTCGAGAACATGAAATGAAAACTTAGTTTTACGCCATTGATTCGTTTTTACCTGAAACGAAATTAAAACCCTACATTGAATCTGCCTCTCTATCAAAACATAATGAAATAGATATTTCGATTCGAGGACCTGAAACGAAAATATAGTTTTACTCAATTTCGTTTCCTGGTTTGAATCAGAATTGAAACATTGATTCATTTTTACCTGAAGCAGAATGAAAGACATAAATTGATTTTGTCTCTCTATCAAAACGTAACAAAATAGATATTTCGATTCGGGAACCTGAAACGAAAATATGGGTCCGAATCAGAACTGAAGCCGTAGGCGGTTTCGTTCCTTGGTGGACCAAAAAGTCCATATTCAAAACAACAATTGGTTTTCTTCATTGATTCCTCTTTACCTGAAACGAAATTAAAAACCTAACTTAATTCTGTTTCTCCATCAGATCATAATAAAAGAGATATTTCGATTCGAGAATCTGAAACGAAAACATAGTTTAACGCAATTTCGTTTCTTAGTCCAAATTAGAACTGAAACATTGATACTCTTTCCACATATCTGTGGTCACAACCCATAACAGCCTAAGTCTGTTTTTCAATATTTTCAGTACAGGAGTTTAAAGTTTGAATCTTCACTGAAAATCAGGAGAAGGTGTTTTTTGGAAAACTTTGCTACAGATTCCAATGGAAACGAATTTCTTTACTTAGTTGTTAACAAAAAATAGTTGTTTATTCTCGCAGTCAAAAGATATTATCGAAAAAGACACTTATGCTCTTATGAATTGTTGAACGAAAGAAAGTCAAAAAGTTCAAGTTGAGTTAAGCTATTATTCCAGATTAAATAAAAATTTTTTTGTTTGGAGAAAGACCTTAACTCAATTTATGTTTATCAAAAAACGAAATTGTAATTCGGAATAAGAGCTTAACTCAAGTTAGGAAAATAAAATTGTTTCTTTATTTTTTTGGATTAACGACTTAAGTTGATTTAGGCAATGATGAAAAAATAATGTTTATATTTGTTGTAATCCTAAATTGACTTAGACAGTTATGCCAAAACAGTCATTTAGAAAAATAACTTAAGCTATTAGGTTTTTTAGGATTAATTGCCTTCCTAGAAGAGATACAAACATGAAAAATTTAGAGTAAATAAATTTAGATACGCTGAATACGATGGCGCTAATATCTCAATTGTGTCCTAACTCGAGTTAGGCTGCTACGGGTTGTGACAGATATACGCAAATATGTTCACTCCTATGTACACTGAAAATGAATGCTGCAACTGCATTTATTGTCAATTTCATTTTCGAAACATTCAGTGGTATTGTTCCCGACACCACTTCTAGCCCGTAAATAATTTGAATCATTAGAAGCGCCCAAACCAGTATATATTTGACCGTAATCGTCAGATAAATATTAGCTGAGTAGAGGCTACGTAATACACCGTATATTTTGGCGCGCACAGAGTCAATATGAGTTTAAAAATTGAGCCTATTGTCGATCACAATACCTAAGAATTTATAACTTTTAACAAACTCAATTCTCCTGCGCCCCAAATATATGTTATATCCTGTGTTACTACTAAGACAGCCAAACAAAATAGCTTTGGTCTTAAACGAATTAATCACGAATGAATTATGAACAGTCCATTGCACAGTGCAGTCGAGGCAATAATTTATTTTATTCTCTAGTGCATCAGGAAAATCTCGATCACCATTAAAGTACAGTAAAATGTAATCAGCAAATAGGAACGCAAAACAAATTTCATTATCTAAATAATCTATTAGATCACTAACATAAAGTAAGAAAAGAAGCGGCCCTAAGACCGGTCCTAAGACAAAATGAGTTGGCAAGCCGAGCTAGAAAAGTTGAACTTATATATAAATTTCTCTATCATGCTTCTGTGACATATGGAGTTGAGAGCCTTAGACAAACACAAAGAAACCAGAACACTATACATGTTACGATTCATGTCCTTCCTAATGGTATCGGTTAGAGACAAAAGTAAATTTGTTGTATTATAACTCCGTCGAAAAGCGTACTGATTTTCAATAATTTTACTCCCATATTGTGCCATAATATGATCTTACAATAAGTGATCAAAAACCTTAGATAGTACAGGAGAATAGAAATAGGCCGCAAATCATCAGGCCCGTTTACAGTAACAGATTAGAACTGAAATCATATGTTGTTTCGTTTCTTGGCAGGAAAGAAAGGCCTGACGTTAAACTGCAAAAAGTGCAATTGGTTCAAGTAATTTATTTTCTGAATTTACAATACCAGGCTCTCAGAAATTTTCACAGCTACTCAAAAATGTAGTCTTTTTTTTTAACTGGAAAATTTTAACTGAAATACGCACAAAATATAGGTGCCTATACCATTCAGTGGTAGCTGTTAAGAATCTGCCATCTGAAGTCTTATTTATTTAGTGCAATTTACGAATATGAGCAGTTTAACAACCGAAAAATGCGTAAAAATAGTTAAAACTTACTACGAAAGTGGTGATTCAAACGTGGTCACTTTTTGTGTATTATGGGGTAATTATGGTCTTCATAATCGACCTACTGTGCAAGATTCTACAGGGGTTTGACATGAATCTCGCCATGAAGATCTTATCCACGGTGTGCGGCACACTGGGCATATTACAATGCGATTGCCAACGTCCCCTGGGATAGCCAAGTAAAACTTGGACTATTTAGGAATAGGTCTTCCAAATTGTCAGCCTTTTCTTCCTGCCAAAAGATATCAAATTGACCTAGTGCGGAAGGAGGGAACTGACAAGATTATGAACAAATTCGAAGAGGCTGGAAGCATTACAGATGTGGTCAGGCATTTGCATTATTGAAATATATGCCGAAATTCCCAATTTGTTGATTCCACTGCGTTGTCGGCAATTGACGTATTTTGCATTTGGATTTGTAACTTCATCCATATAGAGTCCAACTCATGCAACAATTAAAGCCGACTGACCATTCACAACGCCGTAGATTTGCTGATTGGATGCAACAGCTTTTCAATGCTACCTTCAGTGCTGGTTTTTCGAAAAAAAAATTCTTCAGCGATGAAGCCCATTTCTCACTCAGTGGCTACGTCAACAAGCAACATTATAGCAAATGGGCTCGAAGAACCTAGAAGTGATTGTGAAAAAATCATTGCATCTGGAAAAAGTGACTGTTTAGTGCGCATTATGGTCCAGAGGTGTTGTTGGGCCGTATTTTGTTCGATAATGACGCTGGAGGAACCGTTGCCGTCAATTCAGAGCGAGTGAAAGAATTTCAACACTAAAAGTAAACACATAGAGAGATTGGTCATATGATAATCGACTTTTTTTGGCTTGCATTTGAAGATTATGAACTGGACGATATGTGATTTCAACAAAACAATGACACCAGTCACACAATAGAACCAATTTTGGTTTTAGAAGTTTCTAAAGGGTGTCCCAACAAGAACGCAAGATTTAAATTCTAAACAGAACACAGATATTTAAAAAAAAATCGTGAAACTTTATTATATCGTAAAGTACACAAAATGAGGTTATGTATGGAATAACACATCGGGCAGATGGCCGCCGCGGCTTTGCTGCCCCACACGCGATCTTTTAATGAAATTTTCAACGACCGTTTTGCATAAATGCTGCGGTATTTCATTAATGCAGCTTTTAAGATTTGAGTCGTCGTCGGCTTATTCGCGTAAACCATCGACTTCAAAAAACTCCAAAGAAAAAAGTCTAATGGTCCTAAATCGCACGATGTAGGCGGCCAATTCTGGTCTCCAAAACGTGAAATAACATGACTGGGAAATGACTGATGCAACAATTAAATTGTTTTTCTGGCTGTATGACATGTGGCACCGTCTTCTTGAAACCACATGCCCTCCACATTCATTTCTTCAATTCTAGACACAAAAAAGCTGGTTATCATTTCACGATAGCGAACACCATTGACTGTCTTGCGTTCTTGTTGGGACACCCTATAGAAAGCGTAATTTCACCTCCTTGCGACGTCAAATTTCTTGTCAGTTTACAGTTGACATATTTCCAGCATGACAAAAAGCAAAATATCTACAGAACTAATACGAATTTCCGTTACACAAATTCCAGCAAAAACATCTTAAAGAACATTGCGTATCCAGGAAAAAAAGCAAAGAAAAATTAAAAACCAAAGTATGTTTATGGAAATTGTTAAGAACCGCCTTATTCCCTGAGATGTTTCCACCAGAGAATCCTTTTGCTATAGTTGTATCAACTGCAACTACGAGACACAAAGTCAATAGTTTTTCATAAGGGATGTTTGAAAGCAGAGCACAACAATATCCTGTTTCTACCAATGTCATCATATGACTTTGAAGGTTAAGCAAACAAGTGGAATGAATGAATTGTTTTTATTAGTACGCCACTGGAACTCCCTTAAGTACTTTTGCCACAATTGCGTCTCCATGGAGGACATACCCACGACACAATGTTAACAACAACAACAACAACAACAACAGCAAATGAGAAAAACATTCCAATAGTTGTCATAAAAGTGTTTCCTTTTTGTTTGTAACAACATTGGCAGGGGAACTACTTCCTCTTTGTCTGTCTTCTTCTAATGCCTCTCTCCGTATCCCTCTATCGTTATTTTATATTGTTTGTGTCGCTGATTTTTATATATCTGTTGAAATGAGCACAAATAATTGCAATCGTAAACTGCCTTTTTTCTAATTTCGTCCTCTTTTTGTTTCACTGTGCCTGTAATTCTTATTTTGCATTCCATTTTCTACACATTGCCCCCGATTGGCAGACAGGCTGGTTGATAGTTAGACACAAACTCTTTCGTGGCTTGGATCTCGATTTCAATAAAGTCTACGCCATCGTAGTCCACAAATGTTTGCCGACAATTCACCGCAAACGGAAGCGGAAGTATAACAATAAGAGGAATGTTGAAATGGGAAATAGTTAGAAGACAAAAGAATTTACGCTCAGTATTTGGGGGTGTTTTTATGGAATTGTTTTCCCGTGATTGTTTTTTACATCCAAGCCATGAATATTTGCGTTGCAATCGCAAAAAGATGGAACTTTAAAGGTTTAGTTATTTCCTTTGGACGCTTATTGGAAACTACTCAGTGGCGCTATTTAAAAAGTTTGCAGTAAAAAAATTAATTGTACACTGCCAGATATGATATGAAAACATAAATTTTTAGGCAGAATGAGAAATTGATAACTTTATGTAAATTATTTCTAAGCAATTTGTTATTGACATCAATGATTACCGAGTTTTTAAGCCACATAGTTTTGTCGGTCCCAATACTAGCTGACCTAACACAGAAGACCCAAACAAGTTGGAAAAAATTTTCTTCATTTTTCAACATAATCTCCTTTCAGCTCAATACACATTTTTCAAGTGATATTCAAGATCTTCGCTACCCTGTCTGTAGTAAAAACTGACAAACTTCTTAAAATTCCACTTCTTCATTGTTAGCAAATCTTTTACCACTGAGCCATTTTTTCAAGTTTGGAAATAGAGATTTGTTCGAGAGAGCTAAATCTGGCGAAAAAGGTGCGTGATGAAGCAATTCAAACTTTAATTTATTAATTTTGGCCATCG
>JAHXMU010034885.1:0-14225 GCA_019455685.1 Philornis downsi | reverse complement strand
TCTTTGTACACGATTCTCTCATCCCAGTTCACCGCAATTCCAACCTTGAATCATTAATTTCAGTAACAATTCGAACCTGAATTCCTTAATTTTGGCCATCGCTGCAATAAATTAGCATAATGTTCGCTAAAGATAATCAATACAGATAATCCAATGCGGTTCCCAAAAAAAAAAAAGACAGGCGCCATGACCTTCCCTGCAAATGAGACCGTCTTCGCCTTCCTTGTACACGATTCTCCCGTCCCAGTCCATTGCTTTGACTGTTCCCTTGTCTCAGGTGTGCAGGGGTGAAGCCACATCTCATCCATGGTTATAAATCGATGCAAAACTTCGGCTTTATTGCGGTGAAACATCGCCAAACACTCTACAGAGACATCTTCACGACGCTGTTTTTGCTCTATTGGAAGCAGACGCGGCACCCGTTTTGCGCATAGCTTTCTCATCTTCAATTCTTCGGTCAATATACGATGTATAGCACTTTTTGAAATGCCTATAGTTTCAGGTTGCTCGCGCATTTTCAGTCAACAATCATCCAATAGCATTTTGTGGATTTTCTTAACCATGCCTACCTATAGTGTGGACACCTCAATTGATCGACCACTAAGGTGTTTGCCTTGGTAGCTCGTACGGCCTCGATTAAACTCTGCTACCCAGTATTTTACTGTCGTTTACGAAGTAGAATCAGAGTAGAATCTAATTTGCTTTTAATATTGGTTGGACTGAGACCTTTAAAATGGAAATGTTGAATCATATAACCGTGACCAATTTTTTCCCTGTTTACAAATTCACTGACATCGTTTACATCTGATGGCTCAAATAAACATATTAAACTGCGTGGTGCCTTGAAACTTAATACATATGTTTTATAGGGTTACCACTTTTCACCAAAATATTTTTTTTCAAACTGCTGGCACCATCTATACGTCATTTCGCCTAGTTTTGGAACCGCCTTCGTATATTATTGAGCAAATTAAATCTAATACATGAATTATTGCATATTGTAATTAACATATAAATGGCCGGAGAATTTTAAATTACAAGCAAAAAAAAAAAAAACAAAGAAAAAATATATAAATAAAATCATATGTATTTAACGGAAAGTTGATCAGTTCATCAATGGGGAAAAAGTGTTGAGAAAAACTGAAACAAAAAGCAGAATCGGTCACCGAAACGGAATCACCCGCATCAAAGTAATGCACAATTTCGATTTTGATGCCGATAGTCGATTCGGAAATATATGAAATTTCGTTTTTATTTAATGAATCTAAAACAAAACTCCAAATAATTTCGATCTTTAAACGCGGTAATGTTATATATTTTTTTAAAGACTTCCCCGTTACTGAAACTGAATGAGAAAGAGGTGTTAATTAATTCTAATTTTTAAAGAAAATTTAAGGGTATCCAAAAGTCATTTTGCCTGACAAACATTTCTCATTTCTCAAACATTTACATCCAAAATGTGAACATTAAAATCCCATTTTTTTAATCAGAAAATGAAGTCATCCAAGATTCTCTGAATATGACAGCTTTTTCTCGATCTCTGTAGAAATGTAACATCATTGAAACTTTTTGTCCTTACCTCTGTCCTTTAACTAATTTGAAAATAATTTGAGTCAGCAAATTTTCTCAAAATACTCGTATACCAAATACCAAATCCCTTCAGCCAAATTCTAAAGTAGCACATTCTCAAGTCATCATAACCGTAACACCATAAAGCAAAGATTTCATGTCTGCTTGCTCGTCGAGTAACAGCTTCCGTCCTTGATGTCCTTGTTGTTTATTTATTTCTCATGTCTCAGTGTCTTGAGTGTTGGCTTTATGTGGCTGAGCATAAGTCTGTTGGGTGTTAAATAGCATTTATCATGGTTTGTGATTATTATACCGATATAAATAAATATATACTCGTATATGAAACCGGCAAAGAAGACGCCAAAAACGACATGGATATTACAGGAAGTAATAAGAATTTAAGATGAATTTATGTGCATTTTGTATATGTACAAGTATATATAAAAACAAGAAATGCCATAAAGTGTTTTTTGGCCAAACAAAATTAGACTTTAATGTAATGATACGAATAAACGAAAAGTGAACAGGTAAAAAGATACGAAAATTAATTCAAATAAAATTGTGATGGTGTCAACAATTTTAAATTTATATTAAATCTTAGTAAGGATATCTCGCTCGCATGAACTACCATAACTCTCCAACGACAAAAAAATACAATTGTGATGGTGTCAACAACTTTAAATCTATATTAAATCTTAGTAAGGATATCTCGCTCGCATGAACTATCATAGCTATCCATCGACAAAAAAATTTGTGAGTACTCCAAAAGAAGGTACACTTCTACTAACGCCCGTAGAGCAACATGTGTCAATTCTCTGCTATCAGCAGATTTATTTCCAGATTGCTTTCAATAGCGTAAATATATATTGGGTTATCCATTCGAAAGTATAGTTCAATAAAACACACATAAAACTATCATTTCGATGAAACTATTATTTCATTATAATGCCTAAAACCAGTCATTATGTACAAAATATAATATCATTTAAATGACCGCCTCTCAATTGGTTGGAGCACTGGATCCTTTTTAGGTAGATTTCGACAACTTTTTCTTACACTTCCGGCGGCATCTCGGCAATAACTTGACGAATGTTGATTTCCAAAAATTCCAATATTTAGGAAATATCCGATGTTTCCGGTAGCCCCACAGAAAAAAACCGAAGGCCATCAAATCACATGCTCTTGGTGCACAATTGACGTGGCCAATAAACGTTGTGTTGTGCGGTTTGTGGCTCGTCCTGTTAAAATCACGTATCGTCCAGTTCATAATCATCAATTGCAGGCCAAAACAAAGTAGATTATCATACGACTATCGTGCTCTGAATTGACGGTAATGCTTTTCCCCAGTGCCATTTCCGAAAAAATACAGTCCAATGACACCTCCAAACTACAATGTGCACTAAACAGTCACTTTTTCCAGATGAAATGGCTTTTCCACAATCACTTCTGGGTTCTCCGAGCCCCATATGCCACAATTTTGTTTGTTGACATAACCACCGAGTGAGAAATGAGCTTCATCGCTGAAAAAAAATTTTTGTATAAAAGAATCGACATTGAAAGCCTGTTGCTGTAGCATCCAATCAGCATATCTATGGCGTTGTGAACGATCAGGCGGCTTTAATTGTTGCCTGGCTGGAACTCTATATGGATGAAGGTGCAAATCCAAATGAAAAATACGCCAAAATTAGCCGTAAAGTAAGTCCAATTGCTGAGAATGCCGTGGAATCGACAAATTCGGATTGTCTGCCACACTTTCACCGACAGAAGTGTTATCTTCAGCAGTTCGTACATCACAATGATGCACAAGCCTGACTGTATCCATAAAGCATACAGTCTCTTCAAATTCCTATATGATCTTGTCAATTCTTTGCACAGTAGGTCAATTATGACGACCATAAACACCCCGTAACGCACGAAGAGTGCCCTCGTTTATATCAGAACTTTTGTGGTAAGTTTTAGCTGATTTTACACTTTCTCCGGTTATTAAATAATCCATATTTGTAAATGGTAAACCTTTCACCAAATAAATAACACTTCAGATGACAGATAACAGCTGACAGCCTTGCCAGACCGGTGGTTTTGAAACCACTAGATGTATTACTTCAAAGCAGGAACCTTCGCGAAACGTTAGTTTTGCTTTTGTTTTGATATTTTAAATTTATTTAAACTAAATTAGAATTTTGTTTCTGATTTATATTCCAAACCATAACTTAATTTATACATTCATTCATTGTTTACCTGAAACGAATTTGTAAATCTACATGGATGTGTTTTTTCTCCATCAAAACATATTGAAATAGATATTTGGAATCGAGGACTTCTATTATTAGGTGGCGACTTAAAGACCCATCCTTATGTCTTATACGCCGCACGTAGAAAATATTTCCAAGCTCTTCGGTCTTCTGCGCTTCTTCTGCACACCAAATTTGATTCGAGAATCTGAAACGAAAATTTATTAGAGAACCTGAAACGAAAATAAATTTTTATGTAATTTTGTTTCTTATTCTGAATCAGAACTAAACCGCTTGAAGTTTCACTTCTTGGCAAAGGAAAAAGCCTGGCGCCGAACTACGAATCATAAAAATGTTTCATATAATTCATGTTCTGAATTTATGATACCAGGCTCCCAGAAATTTTCACAGCTACTAAGATATTTTGTGTGCTTTTATAAATTGTGTAAATATAAATTGGAAAATTTCAAATGAAGTACAAACAAAACATTTCAGGAACTGAATCGGAATCAAAATTGTTTCTAATTTATTTGTAACTTCGTTTCGTATGAAACTGAAACAAAATTCAATACAATTTTGATTCGGTTGTTGGAAAAATTTTTTAATTAGATTCCAGAAGCTGAAACAAATCAAAACTGTTTCCAAATTTTTGTTTGTCATGACAGGACACTGTCTGATTGGAAGACATGCAGTGAGATTGAATGTAGCGACTAGTGACTTCTGCAGGAGGAGGAGAAGTTCATAGAACATCTTCCTTGCAATTGTCTCGCTCAGCGGGGATCAACACTGGGCTCTTATTTCCTTAAGAACCTGGGAGATTTGGACGATGTAGATATTGACCGACTTAAGAGCTTCTTGAGGCGCTCAGGATAGTTGAACGGGAGAAATTAGAGACATCATTATATAGTTTCCGTGGCATCATAATGGACTACACCGTCTAAATGGGTCTGTCTATTCAGACTGCCACACTGAGCTAATCTAACCTATTGTTTTTCTTGTTAGGAAGTTATGCGTTACAGCAAACTGTCAATAAAAAAGTTTACAATTGAATTAAGTTCTATAAACTTACACTCAATTTACACTTCCAAATAAAGTTTTCAAAATTACTACTTTCCAATTAAACATTGCTACAAATTGTTTCCATTCATAAAGTTTCACTTTAAGGTTTCTGCTCAGAATTTAAAATAAGCGTACGTAAAGAGCAGAACTCTTTGAATGAATATTTTAAGGAGTAGCATTATATCATTTTGTATAGCATATTTTAAGGATGACAGCATCGCCTATTGTGTCAAATCTGAGATAACATTTTTAAATCAGTATGTGAAATATGTATGTCGACTGGTAGCATTTCTGTATGCCAATAATTTAATGATACGAGGGTGGTCCTAAAACAAGCCGACCTGGCAAAGAAGACACAAACAATATGAAAAATATCTTCTATATTTTTCCAACATAATTTCCATTTAGTTCGATACGCTTTTTCAACGATATTCAATAGCTTTATAGTATTAACTGTTTATAATAAGAACTGTCAAACTTCTTAAAATAGCCATCAACTGCAGACTCCACGTTTGCATTCTTGGCAAATCTTTTACCACCGAGATAAATCTTCAAGTTGCAAAGAGAAAATAGTCCTAGGGAGGTAAATCTAGCAAATGAAATACGTGATGAAGCAGTTCGAACTTTAATTCATTAATTTTGGCCATCACTATAGTGGATGTATGAACTGCAGCATAGTCTTGATGAAACAACACTTTCTTTTTCGCCAAATGCTGCTTTTCTTCATAATTTCATAACCTAAACGCTGCAATAAATTAGCAAAATATTCGCCGTTGATACCGTTTTTCCCTTCGGCAGATAATCAATAAAAATAATCTCGTGCGCATTCCAAAAAACAGACGCAATGACCCTGCTCGTAGGTGGAGCCGTTTTCGCCTCCTTTGGATACGATTCCCCCATTCTTGTCCACCGCTATGATCGTTCTTTTGCCTTAGCTGTGAAGTGATGGATCCATGTCTCATCCATGGTTATAAATCAACGTAAAAATTCGGTTTTATTTTTATACACTCTACCGCCAAACACTTTGGGGAGATATCGTCATGACACAGTTTTTGCTCTATTGAAAGCGAACGTGGCATCCATGTTAAGCTTTCTCATTTTCAGATTTTCTCTCAATACACCATGTACGAGCATCATTTCAGCTAGCTCACGCACTAGCTCACTTTGGCCGACGATCATCCAATACCATTTTGTGGATTTTCTTAACCATGTCAGGCGTGGACACCACAATTGGTCAACCAATTGATAGCACCTTTTGAAGTATCTATCATTTCAGCTAGCTCACGCACTAGCTCAATTCAGCCGACAATCATCCATTCACCATTTTGTGGATTTTCTTAACCCTGTCTGGCGTGGACACCTCAATTGGTTGATCACTACGGTGTTCATCTTGGCAGCTAGTACGGCCTCGTTTAAACTCTGCTACCTTACATTTTACAGTCGTAAACGGGAGAGCAGACTCTCCCAGAGTAGAATATAGCTCGGATTTAATATTGGTGGTTGGACTGAGACTTTTCAAATGAAAATATTAAATTACATAACGGTGACCAATTTTCTCCCTGTCTACAAATTCACTGAGATCGTTTACTTTTGATGGCTCGAATAATAATGGTTGCCACTTTGCACCAAAATATTTTTTTTTTTTTCGAATTACTGGCACCATCTCTATGTCAGATCGGCTAGTTTTGGGACCGCCTTCGTATTTATTTCAAAACACGTACCAGGGTTCACACGTTTTGACATATGTGAGATCTTTTACGAATTTTCAGCACTTGTATCCTGTCCATATTATATTGCATTGCGTATTTGTAGCCTATTTAAAGGCATTAAGGGGACAATTCGTGGTTTGAATGGAAAAGTTACAGCGGCTGTATATTGAAAAAGAATTTAGTTGGAAAGTTAAAAGATAAAATTTATTGTACACCAAGTGAATTGTAAAATATCCAAATCACACAGGGAAAATGAAAAGTTGTAAAAAGTTTAAAATATCATTTCACATTTTATTGTTATCCATGGAGGGATTTCATCGCACTTACATGAAATTTTTTTATTTCCTCAAAACCGTGATATCAATTATTTATGTTTCTGTCACAGTCCTTTTTGTGCCGTTTTTGCTGTAACGGTATAAAAGTTTTTCAATAAACTCAACACACATTTAGTTCTTTTTTATGTGAGTCTTTTATATTATAATAATATTGGTTTCACAACTACCAATAAAGTTTATGCAGGTTTTTCAGGCACAAACAAATTTGAAGTTTTTCATACATATTATGTGTATGTCCTGGATTAGTAAACTAAAGTTTATTTCATTTTGAAGTGATTTCGTTTAAGTACAAATCAAATGTGTAGGTTTCACATGAGTCTCGCATTGATAGCCTTACCCATGGTGTGCCATCACACAGGTGCTGTTTTCTATTATTCTTTTCTTGGTTATATTTCTTTTCTTCTTCTAGCGACAGCAAGCGCCCTTTTGGGGTACCCAAACTAATCCCGAAAGGATTAGTCGAACTACCAGAGATTAGAAGTAGGTCCCTTAGAAAAACTTCCTCAGGGCCCGCTCCCTCTCTCGGCCAAAGTACCGTTGTAGTCACTTGGTATGAAGTGAGCTGAGGTAATCTAGGAAGACCTCGGATAGACATGAACAGTGTTTTGCAAGCTTCTGCCTTCCTTCAGCAACGCAACCTGAAACGACGCAAAAGCACTGAAAATAGTTGTTCGGGCAACCACAGCCAGTATGATGCTCCCACAAGGGGTTCAACACCATTGACCAGGAAGGAACAATGTTTCCTGGGCCCCTGGTCACCCGTGCTACCAGAAAAGAAGAACCCTCTGGTCTGGGTTTCGCAGACAAGCTGCTCCAGTTTTGCTTCATCATACTTCGCATGGAACTGGTAATCCATTATCTACGGCATAGATTTTCAATGTCCGAGGAGAGAATATCAACACAGCAAAGCACGCCATGCTCCAATCATAGTCTATTAACCAGATCTCTCTGGCCGTACAACTATTAAAAACCTGTTGCCAGGCGGTGTCTTGTTTAACTATGACTTTCCCCTTTACTTGGTTTTCGAAAAACGAGTTCCAAGATCAGTTTAATGTCATATTATAGGTGGATCCCGACATAATCCACCTGTTCCTAGGGCGCCTGGCACAAGGCCACACTACTTTGTTTTTGTACGCAAGCATCATACCCTTTGCCTGCTTAATTACAGGATCGGGTAGAGAGGCTTGCGTTTTAGGGATAAGCGGTACAAAGCATCCTAGGAAACACCCGCCTACCCACTTCGTTTAAGTACAGACAAATATCTTTATACCATATTCATGTGGATAATTTGAAAGCAAAATTTGTTATTCCTACTTTCTTAAAAAAATTCCAATATTAGCCGAGTACATTCAAGAAAAGTTTAAAAACTCAAATTTTAAATCAAATTCAAATCGAAATCAAGCATGTAATTTCGCCTCCAAACTAGAAAATATTTTACTCGAAGCTAAAAGATCCCTGCTCGCACTTTATTCTATTACTGTGTATCGCAAGCAACGTAATTCAATAATTTAACGACATGTCCTCTTTCACCAAGATATCGCAGGAAAAGAAGTATGTTAATTTTCAAAAAAACAGGGTCCATTAATAATTTAAATCCATATTCTAATAGAATTTCATCATCGGAAGCGAAAGGGGTCCGAAACGCTCTTATAAATTTTCAGTTTAAATAGGTGCATGAGCCACTTTCATTATTTTCTTCAATATCGTCTTAATTACTGTTTTAATGGACTGCTTCAATTTAGTCAAATTCCTTGCTTTCGTTTTGTACACATCTTGCTTGACATAACCTCATAAAAATAAAAATCTGATGCAGCCAGGCCACCTGACCTAGAGTGCCCGCGGAAAGTAGAGTTTCTGGATGTTAATTCGTTTGGGAATTTTCGTTGGATCTTCGCCATAACCGGCCTGGCTATGAGTGTAGTTGCTCCACCTTAGTGGAACCAAATGTTATTGAAATGGATACGTCTTTGGTGCAGTTCTGGCGAAATAACACCTTCAATATCTATATAAAACGGTTCCCATTGACATTGGCATTGTAATTGTAGCACGATTCGTGCGCCAGCCTATATAACATATGAACCAACGACTTTCACGTTTCGGTTTTGATGCCCTACGTTTATTTATAGTACACTACAAACTAATTCCTGACTCATATTCAAACCAACAATTCGTTTCATTCATTGAATCGTTTTTACCTGAAACGAAATTAAAACCCTAAATTGAATCTGTCTCTCTCTCAAAACATAATGAAACACATATTTCGATTCGAGAATCTGAAACGACAAAATAGTTTTACGCAATTTCGTTTCTTGGTCCGAATAAGAACTGAAAAATTGATTCCTTTTTGCCTGAATCAGAATTAAAAACCTAAATTAATTCCGTCTCTCTATCAAAACATAATGGAATAAATATTCCATTTCGGGGCTAATCAGAACTAAAACACTGATTCGTTTTACCTGAGAATAAAAAACCTAACTTGATTCTGTCTCTCTATCAAAACGTAATGAAATAGATATTTTGATTCGGGAACCTGAAACGAAAATATGGGTCCGAATCAGAACTGAAGCCATATGCAGTTTCGTTCCTTGGCGGACCAAAAAGTCCATATTCAGAACAACAATTCGTTTTGTTCATTGAACCTAACTTAATTCTGTTTCTCCATCAGATCATAATAAAAGAGATATTTCGATTCGAGAATCTGAAACAAAAACATGGTTTTACGCAATTTCGTTTCTTAGTCCGAATTAGAACTGAAACATTGATACTCTTTCCACATATACGCAAATATGTTCACGCCTATGTACACTGAAAATGAATAAATTGCAACTGCATTTATAGTCAATTTCATTTTCAAAACATTCACTGATATTGTTCCCGACACCACTTCTAGCCCGTAAATAATTTGAAGCATTAGAAGCGCCCAAGCCAGTCTATATTTGACCGTAATCGTCAGATAAATATTAGCTGAGTAGAGGCTACGTAATACTCCATATATTTTGGCGCGCACAGAGTCAATCAATATGAGTTTCAAAATTCAGGCTAATGTCGATCACAATAACTAAGCATTTAAAACTATCAACAAACTCAATGTTCCTGCGCCCCAAATATATGTTATATCCTGTATTACTACTAAGGCAAAAATAGCTTTAGTCTTAAACGGATTAATCACTAATGAATTATGAACAGTCCATTGCACAGTGCAGTCGAGGCAATAATTTATTTTATTTTTCAGTGCATCAGGCAAATCTCGATCACCATTAAAGTACAGTAAAATGTCATCAGCAAATAGGAACGCAAAACAAATTCCATTATCTAAATAATCTATTAGATCATTAACATAAAGTAAGAAAAGACGCGGCCCTAAGACCGGTCCTAAGACTAAATGAGTTGGCAAGCCTAGCTAGAAAAGTTGAACTATGGAGTTGAAAGCCTTAGACAATTCAAAGCAATCAGAACACTATGTAAAGATTCATATCCTTCCTAGTGGTATCGGTTAGAGACAAAAGTAAATTTGTTGTATTATAACCCCGTTGAAAAGCGTACTGATTTTCAATAAATTTACTCCCAGGTTTTGCCATTATTTGATCTTACAATAAGTGCTCAGAAACCTTAGATAGCACAGGGAGAATAGAAATAGGTCGCAAATCATCAGGCCCGTTTACAGCAGCAGTTTAGAACTGAAACCATACGTTGTTTCGTTTCTTGTCAGGAAAGAAAGACCTGACGTTGTTAAACAGCAAAAAGGGCAATTGGTTCAAATAATACCATAAATAAAATACCAGGCTCTCAGAAATTTTCGCAGCTACTCAAAAATTTAGTCTTTTTTTTGAACTGGAAAATTTCAACTGAAATACGCACAAAATATAGGCGCGTATACCATTTAGTGGCACCAAAACTTCCGGTCTGGCAAGGCTATCAGCTGTTAAGAACCTGCCATCTGAAGTCTTATTTATTTAGGGAAATTTACAAATATGAGCAGTTTAATAACCGAAGAATGTGTAAAAATAGTTAAAACTTACTACGAAAGTGGCGATTCAAACGTGGGCACTTTTTGTGTATTATGGACTGATTATGGTCTTCATAATCGACCTACTGTGGAAGATTCTACGGGGGTTTGAATCTCGCCGTGAAGATCTTATCCACAGTGTGTGGCACACTGGGCATATTACAATGCGATTGCCAACGTCCCCTGGGATAGCCAAGTAAAACTTGGACTATTTAGGAATAGGTCTCCCAAATTGTCAGCCTTTTCTTCCTGCCAAAAGATATCAAATTGACCTAGCGCGGAAGGAGGGAACTGACAAGATTATGAACAAATTCGAAGAGGCTGGAAGCATTACAGACGTGGTCAGGCATCTGCATTATTGAAATATATGCCGAAATTCCCAATTTGTTGATTCCACTGCGTTGTCGGCAATTGACGTATTTTGCATTTGGATTTGTAACTTCATCCATATAGAGTCCAACTCATGCAACAATTAAAGCCGACTGACCATTCACAACGCCGTAGATTTGCTGATTGGATGCAACAGCTTTTCAATGCTACCTTTCAGTGCTGGTTGTTCGAAAAAAGAAAAATTCTTCAGCGATGAAGCCCATTTCTCACTCAGTGGCTACGTCAACAAGCAACATTATAGCAAATGGGCTCGAAGAACCTAGAAGTGATTGTGAAAAAATCATTGCATCTGGAAAAAGTGACTGTTTAGTGCGCATTATGGTCCAGAGGTGTTGTTGGGCCATATTTTTTTTCGATAATGACGCTGGAGGAACCGTTGCCGTCAATTCAGAGCGAGTGAAAGAATTTCAGCACTAAAAGTAAACACATAGAGAGATTGGTCATATGATAATCGACTTTTTTTGGCTTGCATTTGAAGATTATGAACTGGACGATATGTGATTTCAACAAAACAGTGACACCAGTCACACAATAGAAACAATTTTGGCTTTAGAAGTTTCTAAAGGGTGTCCCAACAAGAACGCAAAATTTAAATTCTAAACAGAACACAGACATTTAAAAAAAAATCGTGAAACTTTATTATATTGTAAAGTACACAAAAAGAGGTTATGTATGGAATAACACATCGGGCAGATGGCCGCCGCGGCTTTGCTGGCACACACGCGATCTTTTAATGAAATTTTCAATGACCGTTTTGCATAAATGCTGCGGTATTTTATTAATGCAGCTTTTAAGACTTGAGTCGTCGTCGGCTTATTCGCGTAAACCATCGACTTCAAAAAACTCCAAAGAAGAAAGTCTAATGGTCCTAAATCGCACGATGTAGGCGGCCAATTCTGGTCTCCAAAACGCGAAATAACACGACTGGGAAATGACTGATGCAACAATTGAATTGTTTTTCTGGTTGTATGACATGTGGCGCCGTCTTCTTAAAACCACATGCCCTCCACATTCATTTCTTCAATTCTAAGCACGAAAAAGCTGGTTATCATTTCACGATACCGAACATCATTGACTGTCTTGCGTTCTTGTTGGGACACCCTATAGAAAGCGTAATTTCACCTCCTGGCGACGTCAAATTTCTTGTCAATTTACAGTTGATATATATCCAGCATGACAAAAAGCAAAATATCTACAGAACTAATACGAATTTCCGTTACATAAATTCCAGCAAAAACATCTTAAAGAACATTGCGTATCCAGGAAAAAAAGCAAAGAAAAATTAAAAACCAAAGTATGTTTATGGAAATTGTTAAGAACCGCCTTATTCCCTGAGATGTTTCCACCAGAGAATCCTTTTGCTATAGTTGTATCAACTGCAACTACGAGACACAAAGTCAATAGTTTTTCATAAGGGATGTTTGAAAGCAGAGCACAACAATATCCTGTTTCTACCAATGTCATCATATGACTTTGAGGGTTAAGCAAACAAGTGGAATGAATGAACTGCATGTAAATGAGAATTGTTTTTATTAGTACGCCACTGGAACTCCCTTAAGTACTTTTGCCACAATTGCGTCCCCATGGAGGACATACCCACGACACAACCAATGTTAACAACAACAACAGCAAATGAGAAAAACATTCCAATAGTTGTCATAAAAGTGTTTCCTTTTTGTTTGTAACAACATTGGCAGAGGAACTACTTCCTCTTTGTCTGTCTTCTTCTAATGCCTCTCTCCGTATCCCTCTATCGTTATTTTATATTGTTTGTGTCGCTGATTTCCATTTAAATTTGTTGAAATCATTTAGTTTAGTTTTTATATATCTGTTGAAATGAGCACAAATAATTGCAATCGTAAACTGCCTTTTTTCTAATTTCGTCCTCTTTTTGTTTCACTGTGCCTGTACTTCTTATTTTGCATTCCATTTTCTACACATTGCCCCCGATTGGCAGACAGGCTGGTTGATAGTTAGACACAAACTCTTTCGTGGCTTGGATCTTGATTTCAATAAAGTCTACGCCATCGTAGTCCACAAATGTTTGCCAACAATTCACCGCAAACGGAAGCGGAAGTATAACAATAAGCGGAATGTTGAAATGGGAAATAGTTAGAAGACAAAAGAATTTACGCTCAGTATTTCGGGGTGTTTTTATGGAATTGTTTTCCCCTGATTGTTTTTTACATCCAAGCCATGAATATTTGCGTTGCAATCGCAAAAAGATGGAACTTTAAGGGTTTAGTTATTTCCTTTGGACGCTTATTGGGAACTACTCAGTGGCGCTATTTAAAAAGTTTGCAGTAAATAAATTAATTGTACACTGCCAGATATGATATGAAAACATAAATTTTTAGGCAGAATGAGAAATTGATAACTTTATGTAAATTATTTCTAAGCAATTTGTTATTGACATCAATGATTACCGAGTTTTTAAGCCACATAGTTTTGTCGGTCCCAATACTAGCTGACCTAACAAAGAAGACCCAAACAAGTTGGAAAAAATTTTCTTCATTTTTCAACATAATCTCCTTTCAGCTCAATACACCTTTTTCAAGTGATATTCAAGATCTTCGCTACCCTGTCTGTAGTAAAAACTGACAAACTTCTTAAAATTCCACTTCTTCATTGTTAGCAAATCTTTTACCACTGAGCCATTTTTTCAAGTTTGGAAATAGAGATTTGTTCGAGAGAGCTAAATCTGGCGAAAAAGGTGCGTGATGAAGCAATTCAAACTTTAATTAAATAATTTTGGTCATCGCAATAGCGAAAGTTGGCTTGATGGAAAACACACTTTCTTTTCCCCCAAATGCGGACTAAATTCTGCAATAAATTAGCATAATATTCGCCGTTGATGCCGTTTTTCCTTTCTGAAGATAACAAAAAACAGACGCCATGACCTTGTCTGCCTTGGATAATTTCATAA
>JAHXMU010034856.1:0-32900 GCA_019455685.1 Philornis downsi | reverse complement strand
GACGCTTCCCGTCAAAGTGATTCATAGCGACTAAAACTCCATGAGCCCGCCAACCCAACGGTGTAGGCGCCCCCCCACCTGCGCCTTTTCTACCCCTCAAAAAAAGATGATGCAATATGCACGTTCTATTGCGCCACCCTGTATTTTGGCACCCACATCTGTTTTGAGAGAGAATGCAGCTTACTTATATTGGACTGCTATTTCTGAACCCCTGACGTTTTTCATAGTAGCTGGTAAACAAAACTAGACTCGGGTCAAATTTTAAATTCAGTCGCTTTTCTTCATTTCCTTGTTGTGTCCTAATTTCTATAGAATTTCTCTTAATGTTGCGACATGATGGAAAAAACTGAAAACCCGAATACGGATTCTGAGGTACAAAATCTATGCATTTCATACTGCTTAAAACCGAGGCGCGACAACTTTAATTTGTTCCTCAGCGTTATTATGAGGAATAAAAGGGCCTGAAATAGAATGCGTGTAAGTTCACTGAATATAAAAAACTCTGTCATATCCCCATTCATGGCACGCAAGTGAATCCGTTTTTATGAAGGTCTTAAAAACTCTTACTATCTTAAAACTTTAAATGTGTGAATTGATATTAAAACAGTTTTAATGTTTGTCCTTTCATTCTACTGGAAATTCCTAATGATTCAATGTAATCGTATTTAAATAGTATATCCTCTGTATCCGATTCGCAATGGCAAACATTGCGTTCATTTATATCCAAATGTAATATCCATTACAGTTGAAGTGACATTCTGAAGCAAAACAAGACCATTTTTATACTTTGCCGGATGTGTGATACAATTCCAAATGGTTTTGGACATCTAAATACTTTCATTTAATGAACATGATGTTTTTCTTAGCAAATCCAGCGTAAACATCAACAACGGAGAAATACAATTTGAAAAATAAAACCACAACCCTTGAACCAATGTGGCACAAGGATAAAAAGGATGGTAATTACTTAACATTAGTTAAAAGTGAAATTGAATTCGCAAATGTGTATGAGGGAGAGTGAAATGAAAAAAAAAAAAAAATAGAATTAGATAAAGCAGCTCTCATTACATAATTAAATTAAATATTCTAAAAATGGGTATTGAAGTTTACTCTGTTATATGTTTCCACAGAATATAGAATTGTGTTTGGCTGAATATTTATTAATCAATGAAAATAGTTAGTTGTCATTATGCTGAAATGTGCAGAAAAGTTGTCAAAAACATTTCAAAAGTTTGGTTTTTCCCTAATAATATAAAACATGTTGCTGCTTGTATTAAGCTGATCTGTGAATCCGAAATGTCCACAAAACTTGTGAGAAATAGCAAAAGTTTCGTTTTTCTGCAATGATTGAAAACATGGTGCTGTTTGTATTGAGTTGATCTGTGACTCCGACTCCTGAATTTGGATTACCCATCGCCTACTGGAGTCTTTTGAACATTTTGCAGTCATTGTGCAAGACTGTGGGATCCGACCAAAAGTAAACCTTTCCGACTTCTATGCCGTCATTTTTGATAATGGTCGGTTCCATGTCCTACTTCAATATTAAATAAAACATGTTCAAAGTTATAACTAAATTCCTGCGGAAAATTCATTCCAACAAATTTGAGTAACGCTTTTGACTGGCTCGTAGCTTGCAATATTTCAAGAGTAACGAAAACGCTATACTTATAAGCCCAGAATGAAACGAAGTATTTGTTTCAAAGGACACTGAAGATCATTGTAATTCCATACTTTCACCCACAGAAACAAAGGTAGAAGAGCAAAGGATAGCCGTAGCAATAATTTGGTCGATTTGAACAACTCATAATACATGACACCAAGTTGATCTCACTAAATAATCAAAATGTGTTTTGGTTTTAAGAATATTCGTCTAAAATTGATGCTCATAATTTCCTTTTCTTTGAGTTATCGCAGTGAATTCTTTATCCACAACCAATGCAAAAAACGCTTTTGTTTTTGCCTGGCACATATGCAAAATTATGTTCAAAATCTCTATGCGACAGTTAAACAGGGAGAACTAAATTTTCTATCTTTTGAATCCTTCCCAAAGATTTTAAGTGATGTGATGAATTTCTTGTTGTGCCTTTCATTATGTAACTGCAAGCTCTTCTTCAATTTGGCACTAATCTTTCAACAATAATGGTTGCGATTCCACGTTTCCATGCGCTATCGGTCCTCGTTCCTAATCGTCGATGTCCAAGTTGTCGTTGTTGAACTTATGAAACCATTCACTACATCTTCTCTCACTTGAAGCAGCTTCAACATGCGCTTCTACAAGATGCGTCTCAGATGGAAATTTCTTCAAATAAAAGAAGTAAAAGTACGCTCAATTTCCAACATAACTAGCCGACCAGTCTGCTTCTTCGTTGACGACTGTAAAATATTGGGTAGCAGAGTTTAAACTGGGTTGTACGAGCTGCCAAGAAGAACACCTTAGTAGTTGGTCAGTTGAGATGTAAACGCCAGACACGGTAAAGAAAATCTACAAAATGGTGCTATACGTGCTATACGTCGCATACTGACCGAAGATTTGAAGATGAGAAAGATGGGTGCCGCGCTTACTTTCAATAGAGCAAAAACAGTGTCGTGAAGATCTTTCAGTAGAATGTTTTCAGTTTGGCGATGTTTCACCGCAATAAAGTCGAATTTTTGCATGGATTTATAACTATGAATGATACATGAGTCCACCACTTTACATCTGAGATATAAGAAGAGTCAAAGCAGTGGACTGGAATGGGTGAATCGTGTCCAAAGAGGGCGAAGACGGTTTAATTTGCAGGCAAGGTCATGGCGCCTGTTGGTGGAAAACCACCAACAGCGAATATTATGCTAATTTATTTCAGCGTTTTGATGATCAAATTTTGGAAAAAAGACCGCATTTGGTGAAAAAGAAGGAGTTGTTTCGCCAAGATAATGCTGTTGTTCACACATCCACTTTTGCAATGGCAAAAATTAATGAATTAAAGTTCAAATTGTTTCATGACGCACCCTATTCGCTAGATTTAGCTCACTCGAATTATTTTCTGTTTCCAAATTTGAAAAAATGGCTCAGTAATAAAAGATTTGCCAACAATGAAGAGGTGGAGTCTGCAGTTGATGGCTATTTTAAGGAGCATGACAATTCTTACTATAAATGGAGTATAGAAGCTATTGAATGTCGCTGGAAAAAGTATATCGAGCTGAAAGAAGTTTATGTTGAAAAATAAAGAAAACTTTTCACATCTTTTTTGTGTCTTCTCCGTTAGGTCGGCTAGTTTTGAGGCCGTCCTTGTTTATATATTGTAAATCGACGGCTGCTTATTTTTACTCTCATTAGTATACAATTAAGATTATATGTATTAAATTAAGATATTATGAAAATTTTTATTATCTCAGAAAGTTGTTATTCGCTCCATATTAGAGCAATATGTAGTCCATTTTTAACAAGCGTAAATTTGGTGAATTAAAGCCATATGAAAATATGACAAATTTATGTCATTTGATTCTGTAAACATATGTTCTTTGTTGTTATCGATATGTATACTTAAATAAATTTGCATAAAAACAAGCTTTTGCTTAGATGGCTGAACCATGTTGGCTTCAGTCCAACTTTGATTGTCCATTACCGTAATATATTTTAAAATGGACATATAGAAGTGGGTTGATTTCATGGAATTGCCAAATATACTTACCAACTTATAGTTTTGCAAACAGTCCTTAAGGCATGTGGTAGGAGCATTCAATATAACATGCACATTTGCACAAACTAACTAACTTTGTATTCAGCAAACAAAAAAAAACATTCCGGATATATATTGAATGAAATGACATCAAATTAGTTTGCATTTAAAAAGTAATGCCAAATTGTTCCTTTATAATGAACGAAATTCTTGTTAGTTTAATTTACATTTGAATTATTAAATATTAGTTAATCTTAAACATTATTTTATTATTCTATTTTATCTTTACGTCCTTAGAATCCTCACCGTTATTTATTGTCTTATATTTGATATTAAATTCATAAAATTTATAGCAAAAGATGTTAATGAAATCTTTCAACTTTATATCCTTACAACTAACTTAGAAATTTAGTATTCTCATAAAGTATAAAAGGATTTAACTTTGTGTACTTCGTTAAGGAGTAGGTTTGGGAAAATTGGCGAGCGTTAAATTTATAACTTAATTAAATTCTGTTCGGGAAAGGCGCCAAAGGATTGAATTCTTTAGTATACGTTAAAGGCAACATGTTTGGGCGAAAAATTGGGCGGGAGACTTTAATAAGATTTATATTGGATATTAACGTTTAATCACGTTTTATGATGTCTTTATTTCTGAGGTACAGGTACAGGAAAATCAGTATTACAAATTGATAACATTTGATGATTGACTTGACTGTTCAAAGTTCAAGAGAACGCATAATTTTTACAGAAAATTGTAAAAATTTATTTTAACAACAAACGACTTCATCAAAGGACTTCCCAAAGGTATTTTCCAGAAAAAAACCTTTAGTTGTTGTCGTGAGTTCTTTTTTATATCTTCTAAACTATATCTTCTAAACTAAAAATGAGTGCTTCGAATTGATAATTTGACATTGGGGAAGAAAGGGCGAAAAATAAAAAACAACCGGGGCCGTATGAGGTGACTTCAATGGTTGCTCGACTGCATAAATTAATTTGCAATGGTAGCCACGAGTTTTCCTTCCATAAATCTGGTCTTTTCCGACAAATTTGCTCTCTTAAGTGCCAGATACCAGACCAAACCAGATAAGATCCTTTATGTATCGCTTGATCTTCTGGCAAGAATT
Source organism: Philornis downsi (assembly GCA_019455685.1). NCBI lineage: Eukaryota > Metazoa > Arthropoda > Insecta > Diptera > Muscidae > Philornis > Philornis downsi. Next base: position 28,117 of record JAHXMU010034856.1, on the reverse strand, counting down.
TTGTGGTCTTATTACCTTGTCTATAGAGAATGTGTATAATTTTGCCGCTTTTATGATATATTTAACGGTAGTAGTAAGATAACAAAAGATTTGTACTAAAGTAAACATTTCTCGCTCAAAGTTCTTTATATACGAGTATATAAAGGGTGTCCGTCGGGAAGGTATAGTACTTTGTTTTGCCGCCATTTTGGTAAACATTAGTCGTGACGGTTCATATGTGGCAGTCGTGAAGTAGAGACGTGGCAAATTTTCAAAAATTATAAATAAACAAAGTAGTATACCTTCCCGATGGACACCCTGTATTTGGCTAAAGATCTCTACACATGACTTAGCCTTTAAATTCGAAAGTAAATTCTTTTCGCATCTCTTAAATTGTTATCTTTCAACATCTCTGGTAAACAACACTAACAATTAATTTCTGATTAAACATTGTCTTAGTCCTTTTTGTATTCCTCCCCCAATTGAAGCAATTTCGAAATAACTTCTGTCTGGAGCACAATGCAATTCATAGCCACTTAGCCACGTCCCATTTGATGGCCAATGTAGCCAAAGTGTTTGATGAGCTGCTGTTACTCCTTGTTGGCTGTGAAAAACTACATTTCGCCCCTCACACACATTTCCCGTCGGAGCGGCGGGTTAGAGGATCTAATTTTAATTTGTGCTGTTAAACCACACAGAATTTAATGGTCACAATTACTAGAGAATATTTTGGTATTTTTGGGTTTCACTTTTTTTGTTTTGTTCGCTTTTTGGTTACAATATTCGTATTTGGTTGGTGACATTCGTTTTAATTAAAGTTTACTGAACTTTAGCCACTGGAGAGCTACTGGAAAAACAAATGAAATGGGGAAGTCATTTTTTTGTGGCATTCGGAAGAGATTATTGCGAATTAAATTTTTAATAATATTTGTGGGATTTGGCATTTTAAGCGAGAATGATGGCATTAAATGATTATTATCCGATTAAATGCAGTGAAATTAAGAGATTTCAGGGATGATATAATTTTCATTATATATAAATTTCTACTAATGACTGTTTGAGAACATTGAAGAAAATTGTAATTATATCATTATCTGATTATTGTTTGATCTTGTTATGGGAGAAAAGATTGTTGAAATTCTATAATGTTTTCAAAACGTTAGCATATTTGTATTTTGAAGGAAGAAACAAAACAAAATTGGGGGCAAATTCATGGTCAATTAGAATATCTAATAAAAATAGTGTTATTTATACAGGGTGAGCCATATGAGTGTTGGCGATTTAATTCTTCAATTTCTCGGTAATGCGCGGCGCGGGGTGGCGGGGGATAGGTTTTTCGCTGCGCCGCTTCCTGGAAATTTAGTCGCCGTGGAGCCGTACACGGGAGTGCAGTGTGCATTTTGTGTCCGAGCGTATTACGAAAACAATAAATCAGTGATTACTGCACGACGTTTGTATCGGCATGAATACGGTTTACACGATTTAAGTGACGTTCCAAGCGCCAATGTGATACGAAACGCTTGCATGAACGTCCACTTCACAGCCCTAAGCTTGTCGTGTGGGCTGGGATAACGTCAACCGGTATTATTGGACCATACCTTTTTGAGGAAGAAAGAGGGCATGCGATGACGGTTAGAGCGAACAATTATTGCAACATGCTAGCATACTTTTTGGTGCCAGCTTTGCAAGAGCTTCAAGGCAATACCTCGATGATGTGGTTTCAACAGGATGGGGCCACATGTCATACGGCTAGGGTATCCATAGAGTTGCTGAAAAATGTTTTTCCTGGAAAACTCATTTCGAAAAGGGGGGGATATTGAATGGCCCCCACGTAGCCCCGATCTCTCTCCATGCGATTATTTTCTATGGGGCTACCTCAAATCGGTAGTCTACGAGAATAATCCGACCAATTTAGAGCAGTTGAAGAGGAACATTATACAGGAAAGTAACAAAATACCGAGAACAACTTTTCAACGAGTTTTCCAAAATTTGCGACTTCGGTTCCAAGAGTGTCAAGCAACCAACAAAATTATTATGAAGTCTTAAAAATTCCCATGCTTCTCCTTTTTAAAAATACAAATATATTTTTTTTATGTTTCGTAGTTTTTTTTTAATTGAATATTTAAACCGCCAACACCCTTATGGCCCACTCTGTATAAATAGGCGTAGCAAGAGGGATGGTGTCTTAATCTCCCCCGAACATTTTTAGCACCCTTCAGGGTTTTCACATTAGTTGCAGTGAATGAATTTAATAGCGAGAATTTATTGCGACGCCAATGCTTATATGCGCAGCAAAAAAAGTGCATCCAAAGAAGCGAATATTCATCACAACTTGTGATGGGAAGGTGGTGAAAAATTGCGTAATCACCAATGAAATTAACATAGAGTTGTCACAGGAGGGAAGCAGTATTTTATGATGCCTCTTCTCTTTCTAAGTCACTCTTGCTCTATTAACCTCCACTATCGTTGAATACAGCAACAAATTAGAAATTCAGTCAGGCGAACTGCCCTACATGCACCTTCACGTAATATCATTTTACGTTTGTGCGAAATTGTGAGAGATATCAGAAGGGGCGTGGTGAATTTTTCGGCCTTTCTCCAATAATGCTCTGTATTAAAGCATAATATTCTAAAAGCATAATATTCTAAAATTTTTTATTGGAATCGATAAATTGGCCTTTGACTTTTATTTTTTAAAGATAATTTCATGTAAATGTTGTCCGCGGCTCCGTCTCAAAATGTCCATTCGGAAGGTCCAATTTTTCGTCACTTTTTCGAGCATTTCGGCCTGTATTCTTGTAAGGCTTCAATAGTGTTCGGCTTGTCCACATAGACTAACGACTTGACATAACCCCACAAGAAATAATCAAGAGGCGTTAAATCGCAAGATCTTGGGGGCCAACTCACAGGGCCAAATCGAGAGATAAGCTGCTCACCAAATTCATCCCTCAACATATCCATTGTTTCACGAGCAGTGTGGCATGTTGCACCGTCCTGATGAAACCACATGTCAACCAAGTTCAACTCAGCCAATTGGGGCAAAAAAAAATCGCGTATTATGGCTGGATATCGGTCGCCGTTGACGGTAACGCCGGTAACATAGACGTTGTGGTAGGTCATTCTTCATTCCATGATGAAATCGCAGAGTATAGTGTACACTTTTCACTTTCATAGATGACGTTTGGACGTCATTACCAACCAGTGCTGCCAACTTGAAAACTTAAATCTTAAAAAAATTACCCAACAAAACAAGCCAAGTGATAACTTTCTGTTATCAACCGCTTTAGAATTATAAAGGGACTTTTAATTTTTGCTAAATTTTCCGATTTGTATGCAAAAGAATGATGTATGACAAATTAGACTGAATTCCGTACAACTTTTTGAAAGATAAGAAGCTAAACATATATGAGTTACACCGATCACCGATTTATTCGATTTTTCTCAAGTTTTACAATAAAATTAAAAATGAAATTTGTGCTACTGCTGATTATTAATTAGATTGTACATTGAAATGGAATTTCAAAAAATCCTCTCATTTATACGGCAGGTAGTAGGAAATGCTCGTCAATAGAGCCAGTTTACAATAATCGATCTTACATATTATTACTATGCAAAGTTCCAAGAAATTTTATAAAGATTCAATGTTGTCTACCAGTCAGCCAGCCAGAACAGACAGACATTGCTTAATCGTCCTAAAAAGCCGCAAAATATATTTGTTCAAAGGTATTGGCTACTTTAAAGTCGGTCTTCTGGGGATTTAATTATTGAAAAATGAAAAATGTTCTTTATTTTCTAACATAACATCCATCCTATGAGTGGAGCATGGCATACTTTGCTATGTTGATATTCTCTCCTAGAACATTGAAAATCTATGCCGTAGATTATGAATTACCACTTCCATGCGAGGTATGATAAAGCAAAACTGGAGTAGCTTGTTTGCGAAACCCAGACCAGAGGGTTCTTCTCTTCTGACAGCACGGGTGACCAGGAGCCCAAGGAACATTGTTCCTTCCTGGTCAATGGTGTTGGACCCCTTGTGGGAGCATCGTGCTGGCTGTGGTTGCCCGAACATGTGTTTCCAGTGCTTTTGCGTTGCTTCAGGTTGCGTTGCTGAAGGAAGGCAGAAGCTTGGAAAACACAGTTCATGTCTATCCGAGGTCTTCCTAGATTACCTCAACTCCTAACCTGGAGGTAGCTCACTTCATACCAAGTGACTACAACGGTACTTTGGCCGAGAGAAGAAGCGGGCCCTGAGGAAGTTTTCCAAGGGACCTACTTCTAATCTCAAAGGTAGTTCGATTAATCCTTTCGGGATTAGTTTGGGTACCCCAAAGGGGCGCCTGCTGCCGCAAGAAGAAGAAGAATTGTAACCAAGAAGAGAACTATAGAAAACAGCACCTGTGTGATGGCACACCACGAGTAAGGCCTCAAGGCGAGACTCATGTAAATATACACAGTTGATTGATAACATCCTTGATTGATAACATCCAGTTTCTATGCCCTGTTTATAATACGAACTGTCAAACTCCTTAAAATAGCCATCAACCGCAGACTTGACTTCTTTATTGTTGGTAAATCTTTTACCACCGAACCATTTTTTCAAGTTTGGAAATATAATCTAAACATAATCAATATAAATAATCCCATGCGTATCCCAAAGAACAGAAGCTATGGTTTTGTCTGCATATGGAACCGTCTTCGCTTTCTTCGGACACGACTCTGCCATTCCAGTCCAATGCTTTGACTGTTCCTTTGTCTCAGGTGTGAAGTGGTAGGCCCATGTCTCATTCATGATTATAAATCGACGTAAAAATGCAGCATTATTGCGGTGAAACATCGCCAAACACTTTACTGAAACATCTTCACGACGCTGTTTTTGCAAGCGCGGCACCCATTTTGTACACAGCTTTCTCATCTTCAAATTTTGGGACAATTTACGATGTGTAGCACATTTTGAAATGCTTATCATTTTAGCTACCTCACCTTCAGCCGATTCAGACGATTATCAAATACCATTTTGTGGATTTTATTAACCGTATCTGGCATAGACACTTCAATAAGTCCACCACTTCGGCGTTTGTCTTGGCAGCTCGTACGGCCTCGTTTAAGCTCTGCCATTCAATATCTTACAGTCGTAATCGAAGGAGCAGACTCCCCTAACTCGGCTTTAATATTAGTTGGAGTGAGACCTTTCAAATGGAAATATTGAATTACATAACGATGACTAATCTTTTCCATGTTTAGAAATTCACTGAGATCGTTTACTTTTCACGGCTCAAATAAAAATTTTAATGGTGATGTTTTGGTAAGCATATGTTTTATAAGGTTGTCATATTTCACTAAAATAATTTTTGTCAAACTATCGGCATCATGTAAAAGTCAATTCGGCTAGTTTTGAGGCCATCCTCACAAAAAATTACATACGCCTTTATTCCATGGGATGAAGGTATTTGCATTTCTTGATGTAGCAACAATTATAAGCCATCCTGTATAAAAGATTTCATGTAAAACATCCTTACGCCGCATCAAACATCAATTTTGTTGCACTAATCTTACCGATGCGTATCCCAAAAAACCGGCGCTATGATTTTGTCTGCAGATGGAACCGTCTTCGCCTTCTTTGGACACGACTCTTCCAGTCCAAAGTGTTATGTTGTTGCACTAATCTTGCCGATACTGATAATTGCCGAGGCTGTTAAGCGAATTATACTGTATTATTCGAATATCCTTAATTATAATTACGTATTCACAATTTACTTGTAGCAGTTACAAGAGAGATGGATATGAATTACTTTTTGAACACCAAATATCCAGTTAATCATGCATCATTTGTCTGTGAATTATTATAAGTCATAAATTCTGTCAGACCATAAAGAAAAAAAACATGTAAATCTGATATGCTTTAAGTTCACAGGATTTACTTGTAAGTTTACACAAAATTATCACCCGAGTGCTATGAAAATTGATGAAGAACATAAAATTATTCCAAGAAAACATAAAATGCACTTTGTCTTCATGCTGTGGACGAAATTAAGCATTTCAATCATGAGGTTGTACAACAAAATTAGGATGCAAATTCTAAATAAATTCATAAATCGCAGTTGTTTCTTAGAAACTTGTGCAACAAAGATATTGGCAGCAACACTGTTGTATAGTTTGGGGAAGTTGAATGACAAAATAATTGATAAATATCATTGAACAAAGACAAGACAATCCATCATTATGGTAACCGTCTTCATGTGACAGAGATTCTCACCAAGGACTATAAATATGAGTAGCATTTGTGTAACTGAGTATAAGTGTATGCAAATTGAATTACTTTTGTGTTTTTGCTATATCTCAATTGTTGTTGTTGCTTTTAGTTGTACACACAAACACACACACATTCACATTTACATATGTAAAACAGCATATGAAAATCATAACTTTGAAATTTGTCACGTTTCACGTGGCATCATAAAAACCAAAATGGAAGTGGTGGAAACCCTCCAATGAATTGAAACTATACAATCCGTGTACGAGTATACAGTTCAACACTATTTGCAAGGACTAAAACCAACCACACAGACAGTCTGTTGTAAAATCAACATCAATGCAAATACTCGTACAAACACAACTGGTGTTACACCAGAACCAAGCAACTCAATCGGCCACAGGAGAGTTTCTATCTTCAACGGTCAAAGGATAAACAAAACTATAAAAATCCATATCGCATCCCTGACATCATGTAGCGAAAACTACTTCATTTCCTTTGAATGGCGGTAGCAGAGCACCGTCAATACAGAGTACAGAAACAACAGCAGGAGCATCAGGGACAGGAATAAAAAAAAAAGTTCACCATAAGATAATATGCAAATATTTATGAATATAGAGGAATCGATGATGATGACGATGGGAGACGGGTTGTGCTGTACGATTGCGGAGCCCGCAAAAGTCGTGGGTATTGTTAGTACAACGTACGTGAACCTTTTAATTTGAAATTTGTTTGTATTCCTTTGGTGAAGTTGTTAGTTCTTCTTTTGTTCGTTCGCCGTGAAAGTGTAAACAAAGAAAACTAAGCGGCCAGTAAGGAGGGTATGCTTCTAAGGAATGGGAAATCGAAGAAATTGAAATGAAGTTATTTATAGGAATGTAAAATAAATGTAATAGTAGTGTCTATCATGAAAACATTTCTAGTCGAATCATTCAAATATACCAGGGCAGTCCCAAAACTAGCCGACCTAACAAAAAACACACAAAAAAAAAAAAAAAAAAAATTGAGAAAAATTTTCTTTATTTTTTAACATAATCTGCTTTTAGCTCGATGTGATATTCCAGCAATTTTCCAGCGATATTCAATAGCTTCTATACCCTGTTTAAAGCAAGAACTGTCAATCAAACTCCTTAAAATAGCTATTAACCGCAGACTCCACTTCTTCATTGTTGGCAAATCTTTTACCGAGCCATTTTTTTCAAGTTTGATAATAGAGAATAGTCCGTGGAAGCTAAATCTGGCGAATAAAGTGGTCCACGAAACAATTTGATTTGAAATATTGGGCATCACAATAGCGAATATATGAACTGGAGCATTGCCTTCATGAAACAACACTTTCTTTTTCACCTAATGCGACCTTTCTCCATAATTTCATCACCTAAAGACTGCAATAAATTAACATAATATTTGCCGTTGATGTTCCTTTCTTTCTGAAAATAAAAAATAAAAATAATCCCATGCGCATTAAAAAAAAGCAGACGTCATGACCTTGCCTACAAAAAGAACTGTCTTCGCCTTCTTTGTACACGATTCTTGCATTCCTGCCGTCTGTTTTGACCGTTTCTTTGTCTCAGGTGTGAAGTGGTAGACCCATATCTTATTCATAGTATAAATCGATGCAAAAAGTAGGCTTTATTTTGGTGAAACATCGCCAAACACTCTGCTGGAACATCTTCACGACGCTATTTTTGCTTTATTGAAAGCAAACGCGGCAGTCGTCTTGAGCTCAGCGGAGCTCCAAAGAAAATTACCAAACAATTTAGTATCCAGAGACTCCAGTTTTCGCTGGTCCCTAAGCTTAGCTGAACCGACTGCACCAGGCTTTTTTTTGGTTATGTTAAAACAATAATTGAGGCGATCCCGACTTCAATCTTTCGGCAATAAATAAATTTCTGATCATGTGTCGCATATGCGTGAAAGGATATGGATGCCATTTACGATCTGTCATCTTCAAAACCAATTAGTTATATAAAATTAAATTAAATTTTCTACGCAATAAAAAAAAAACAAATTTTAAAAAAAGTTATTTGATTTTCATATTGTAGCACAATTGGTGCACCACACTGTATTTTCCACATTTTTGTTTTAGAGCAACTTTAACTGTTTCTTGTCTTTAGGCATATCCTTTTTTAGAATTGTAGTGGGAATCATTAAAAAAATCGCAATTTCTATTCCCTTTCCGATCAGTAGCGAATGCAATCTACAGTTTCTTCGAGCTCTTTTTTTATTTAAAACAACTACATTTATAAAAAATGATATTTGCCAAAATAACATTGACTGAGAGATGAAGGATCAATTTTAATATAAAAATTTCGAATACATTCTTTTCCGACCAACCAACACTGTTAAGCATTGGCTTAGAAGTGACTGATTTGGCTTAACTGGGTCTGAAAATTGATTGGATTGATTTCTCCAGCTCTTGCTTAGTCAAACAACTACATTTGTAAAAAATGATGCCAAAATAATGTTGGCTGAAGGATTGGGCATCAATTTTGATACAACAATTCCGAATACAGTATTTTCCGACCAAGCAACACCGTTAAGCATTGACTTAGGCGTTATTGATGTGGTTTAATTGGGTCTGAAAATTGATTGAAAATGTTGAAAACGACAACAAATTCTTTGGATTACAAACTAGGACGACATTTTTTTAACAGTTTGGTGAGAGTTTCTACTCGTACTGTGTGCTAGATATGACTCAAATTTCTGTTTAATTAAATTCTGATTTGTAGCCTATCTCAAGTTCGATAAAGTATCTTATCCTGACCAAAAGATCATCTGCGCTTGTAGCTTATATTTATTTATTTTTTTTTTTAGCAAAATTGTTTTCCTGCCCTCGTTGACGAAATTTCCAAAAAGAGAACAACTATTAAATTAATATTATGGATTATGTCTCAGTTTTAAAATATCACTACAACGACCATCATAACCGATACTACTAAGAGCTAAAATGTTGCAGATTTTATAAATTCATTTTTGACACTCATACTTTGGTAAATACTTCTTAGTCATTGCACAAATTCGGAGCTGACAAGGAGCTTAGACGAAAAAAAAAACAACACAAAAATCGAACAACAAAAAATTTGCAACACAAAAATTATCTTTTGTTTGTCAGTCATACTTGAGTAAGTTTATTTCTACAGGATAATCGCCCACAAATTTTGATGGGTGGTATAATTTAGTAGCATTTTTTTCGTTTTATTGGCTTGTTGGCTTTTACTTGTATAAATAGAAAATTGGCAAGACAGCACAATCTACTGTCACATTTAAGCCATGAAGTTGAAAAGTTGAAAGCTGATTTAAGGTTGCGACATGGAAAGAGTCTGGTTGTTTCATTAATTTTGGAAAATTCGACTAAAGGTTGACTAATTTCTTCGCAAGCGAATATTTAAATTTTCTTCACATTCACATTTTTGTTCATTCACATTTGAATGGAAGAATGTTTAGAATAGGGAAATCCTCTCTATATTTCAACACTTGAACAATGGATTACTATTTTCCACTACTACTGAGCAATCACTTAAAGGATTTGAATTTCCATAACGACGGGGCAATGAAAAATCGAATTAAACGCTTTTTTTTTAGAAAAACCACGCAAGTTTTGTGAGAGAGGAATTAAAAAGATCCCAGAGAGGTGGGAAGAGGTTATTAAAAAAAGGGGGAGATTACATAATAGATTTAAATAATTATTTTCTTGTATAAAAAGTTGCAAAAAAAAAATTCTTTTAAAAACCGATTGAACTTTCTGAACCACACGACACCGTAACTATGAAAATTTCTATATGTCTTTCGTTATAAAGGGTGTCCGAATAAGAACGCAAGATTTAAATTTATGGTTATTCGAAGAGTCATTGTTTGACATTTGAACAATTGTTATTGTTTGCTAGTAGAAGGTACGAGGTTAGTAAAAATGGAGCGCTACACGAATGAACAACGCATTCTCATTGTGAAATTGTTTTACCAAAATGGTGAAAGTTTTGCGGCTACAGTTCGCAAATTGCGATCAATTTGCGGTCACAATAATGCTCCAAAAGTGTCAACTGTAAAGAGATTAATGGATAAATTTGTCAAAAATGGATCTGTTAGTGATGTAAAGACAACAACGCGCCTTCGACCAGGTTGATCAACCGAAAATGTCGCAGCTGTACGTGATGATGTCGCTCAAACTCCATCCACCTCAATTCGACACCGAACTCAACAAATTGGTGTCTCCAAATCCACTCTGCAGTGAATTTTGACGAAAGATTTGCATTTTCATGCACACAAAGTTCAATTAGCTCAGGAACTGAAGCCAGGTGACCATGGACAGCGAAGGGAGTTCGTTAATTGAGTATTGGGAAGACAACATGAAAATGCTGATTTTGCCGATAAAATCATCTTGAGTGACGAGGCCCCTTTCCATCTTGATGGCTTCGTCAATAGGCAGAATTGTCGCATTTGGGCTGAGGAAAGTCCTCGAGTGATTCACGAGAAGCAAATGCATCCTCAACGTGTCACTGTGTGGTGTGGATTTTGGGCTGGAGGAATCATTGGACCTGTTTTTTGTGAAAGTGAGGCATGTCAAGCGCTAACAGTCAATGGTGTTCGGTAACGTGAAATGATAACCAGTTTTTTCGTGCCTAGAATTGAAGAAATGAATGTGGAGTGCATGTGGTTTCAACAAGACGGCGCCACATGTCATACAGCCAGAGAAACAATTCAATTGCTGCATCAGTCATTTAAACATTGCGTTCTTCTTGGGACACCCTTTATATTTGATTTGAACAATTGCGAACTATCGCCTTTCGACAACAAGAAATTTGCTAAATGGTTCTATTAATTTGCCCTATTAATTTGCCAGTTAAGCTATATTTCTACACAGAGTATTTTCAAATTTTACAGCAAAAAAATTTCCAGAAGCTTAACTCTAATTTTGTAATGTGTCCTTTGCCTATGAATTCATGTGATAAATATGAAAATATGCTCGATAATGATATATTGAAATATTTATGTGTGAGAAATTAGTTGTCATTCATCATACTTGATATCTACTAAACAAAGGTCATCTAAATAATGTTCCTGTGACAGAACTCAAGGAAAAGTAAGCAAAATGTAAATGATGACATTTTAACAAGAAACGAAAACTTTGTTCTCCTTCATAACTTTTTAGCTATAGAGAACGTAAGAAGATATGACAAAAAGTATTTATGTGAATTATTTAAATAAAGTATAGCAAAATGTTGCCCTAAAAGCTAGACATCAAAAGGAGAAGTTGTACCTTTTAACAAGTAAATAGTGGTCCTTTGACTGTCTCCGTCATTGGCATGCAATGGAATATTTGAATAGCAAAAAAATTACTTTTATCTCTTGCTGCAAATGATGTCTTTCCAAAAACAGTGTTATTCTTCATAAAGTTCAGAAAAACATTTTCTTACTCATATCATTTTAAAAATAAGCAATATTTTGGAATCGTATGAAAAAAAACTCCTGCTGCACTTGGTGAAACTGCAACTTTGTCGAAATGTCAATTGATTTCGCTATTGAGTCCAAAGTGAAACTTGAAAAGGAAAAACTAAAGAAATCTCTTGCTGCTTGTCATAATTTTCGTTGTGATTTGTTTAACAGAATCGCAATCAATATTGTGCTCCATATAAAATACATATTATTATGATATTTCCATTGGACTTTTATGACATTTGACATTTATCAATAGTTAAACATTTTTGTTTTCTTCTTATGACTTTGCCATTTATTTTTCGTTTCGTTGGCAGCAAGAAGAAAAACAACCAAAATCTGACTCAAACTTTTGGTGACCATAAAATGTAGATTTTTGTTGACAGTCTGAAAGAGAAATTCGTTGTAAAGTTCAAAGAACTCAAATTTTGTGTATTGATACAAAGTTGTGACATGAGTAGAAAAGTTCCAACACATCAAAAACATTGAAAAAGTTCGGGATATGTTAGAAGAAAAAAACCAAGTATTTGCTACAGCAAATACTTAGTAAATGACTTAGCGTACATGAACATCGTATACACTTAGTCAGCTTCAATGAATTATGTGCATAGTAAATAGATTTGTGGTCATAAGTTGTAATATATTGTCTTTGTCATATTATTCAAGGCAAAGGAAAACGTATTTCTTCTAGTTGTATGAATTTTGTTTTATGATTATAGGCGAGGAGTCAATGCCAAAGGAAAATTGCGAGGTGTGATAAAAAATAACCGTTATTTTTCAATTTTTTCAAAAAGTATTTATTTATTCATCAATAACTACCTTGTCCCCTTCAAAGTAATTCCCCTCAGATATAATACACTTATGCCAGCTGAAACGCGCTTTTTGGTATCACCAACAGCTCAAGTTTCGATTTTTCTTTTATTATTTTTTTCTTAATCGTGGCAAACCGCTTTCCTTTCATCGGTGTCTTTAGTTTTGGGAAGAGGAAAAAGTCAGCGGTTTTGATTGCGGTTTTGTTTTTGGCCAAAAACTTACGCACAAGCATCGACGTGTGAGCTGGTGCGTTATCATGGTGCAAAATCCATGATCGGGTTTTCCACAATTCTGTGCGTTTCTGACGAATTGCTTCGCGCAAACGGCGGATAACTTCAAGATAGTATTCCTTGTTAAGCGTACGACCTTGTGGCAAAAATTCGTGATGTACCACGCCATTGCAATCGAAGGAAACAGTGAGCAAAACCTCCACATTTGACCGAACTTGACGTGCTTTTTTCGGTCTTGGCTATTCTGGACGCTTCCATTGGAATGATTGGGCTTTGGTTTTAATGTCATAGCCATACACCCATAATTCGTCACCACTTATGACCTTTTTGAGGAAATCCATGCGACGGTGTTTTTGCTCAAAATTTTGCAATTTTGGAACAATCTTCGCTGCCGCACGTTTTATGCCTAAAACATCCGTAAAAATTGCTTGGCATGAGCCGAACGATATGCCAACATCATTAGCAACCTCTCTAATAGTGATTCGACGATTATTTCTGTGATGTCTTCAATATGACATTTATTTACCGAATGATAGTCGAGTTTCTATACAATTCGTACATACTTGTGTATATGCTAATTTATTTATATGCAATTATATGCTTAGGAGTATGTTCAGTTAAAGCCTAATTACATGTATATAAATAGAGTATTAAAGTAATGGTTATACAGTACGGCTGGTAAGTACAGGGCTGGGAAATATACCACAATTTCAATGTTTTCATCGGTTGTTGACGTGCTCGGGCGACCAGGACGAGCATCGTCATTGACATCTTCTCGGCGTTCCTTAAACCGGTTATACCGCAATTGAACTTGTGTTCTGCTCATAGTAGACTCTTCAAATGCCGCAGTCAACATTTCAAATGTCCTTGCACATTCAATTTCATTTTTTACACAAAACTTAGTACAGTTTCTTTGATCCATTTTTTCGAATAGTAAAAAATCGAAGAGCATACCAAAACAGGACTAACCTTTTTATCTGTCAAAAACAAACTGACAATCCAAAATGGCTGATATTGTCAACATATATAACAGACATGTGTACCAACACAACAGGAAAAAAATGCGAAAATCGAACATACGTAACTCTCGAAATTTCAAAATAATGGTTATTTTTTTTATCACACCTCGTATACTAACTGTGCTTAGTCAGGTCCTGAAATTCAAACGATCATATTGGGAATAGTTGATGTAACGCAATTAGTTTCAATTCCAATTGATGTTCCACCTCACATATCATGAACAATGACGATGGTAGGAAATATGAGCGACAAGTACTCAGATATGTGGGATTACCGTTACTGTTTGTTCTGATGGGTACAAAATATCCGATATAAATATATATTTTATTATCTGAAGCGAATCAGAATATCGATAACGAACTCAATGGACGGTCCAGAAGAGGGCGACCAAAACTCCGTTGGAAGGATGAGGCTTTTGCAGTACTGTCGAAACTTGATACTATTGAAAATTGGATGAGAAGCGCAGAAGATCGAAGCGCTTGGAATTATTTTCTATGGGCGGCGTATAATAGATGAGTATGTCTATTTCAGTCGCCACCTAAGAAGAAGAAAAAATCTGAATATAATTCTGGTTATTTTAATGACTTAAAAAACATTAATTCAAAAGGATTAACATTTTAGTCAGATCTTTAAATATATTAACCAAACTAAATAATCTGTTAATCAAAAATTACGCTTTAGAAAAAAAGGTCCTACGGACTCTGATCGGTTTGGATACTTTAAAAGTTATTAAATATAATTTTGAAGTGGTGGATGAACTCATCTAACTCAATTCTGCCGTAAATAAAACGAAAGATGTCAGCATGGAGATAAAGAGCAGTGTATTGTTTGCTAACAAATGTTAGTAAAGGCTATGCTAGTGATTCAATGATTCAATGGGTTATTACACAAGCGGATAAATCCGCAGAAGTTTGACTTTCAGGTTCTCCATGATTTTTGCATCAACTGGAGTTTCAATTCTCATGGATTAAGTTTCTGTTTCTCATAAATCTTCAGGATTCGGTTTCTTAAATGTCTTCTTCCCGCAGATTCAGGTTAATTAGGTTTCTGATTCTCACAGACCTTCCGGTAGTCTAGGCGTTTTAAAGACCTTTTTCCCCTGGTGAACTCGGGTTCTGGTTTTCAAAAGTCTTTTTCCCATAAATTCGGGGTCTCCAACACACTCTTCTTGTATATTTGGGTTCTAGTTCGCAAGTATTTCCTTCTTTTTGTAGCATCCGGTTTCTAGTTCTCATGCATCTTCTTCTTGTTGTTCCCCTCTGGTTCCCCTAGAAATTCCAGTACAATTCAGAAATTCCAGTACAGGACAGCTTCAGTTCAGTCAAATTCTTTAGTTTCGTTTTGTATACCTCTTGCTTGACATAATTCCATAAAAATAGCCTGGTGAAGTCAGATGATGTGACCTAAGGATCCAGCGGAAAGTAGAGCTTTTGGATATTAATTTGTTTAGGAACTTTCGTTAGAGCTCCGCCATAAACGGTCTGACTATGAGTGCAGTTGCTCCATCTCTCCAGAACCAATTGGTGTTGAAACGGATACGTCTTCAGCGTAGTTCTAGGTGAAGAAACTCTTTCAACATCTTTAAATAATGGTCCTCGTTAACATTGACATTGAGTTTGTAGTACGATTCTTGCGCCACCTTGTAGATTCTGAATATTGTGTATTTTTCCGTGATTTTATATAGTAACCTTTTTCTGATTTAGCAAAAATTTCTAAGAAAACACCAACTAGAATTTTTGTTTGCCCCCACGTATTAAGTTTGATTCGGCCAATTCTTACCTTTCACCTTTCGACAATAAGGTATAGCCAAGGAGTATTATATATTTGTCTCAATCGCAAATTTTAACTGCGTTTCTACATAGAATTTTCTTAAATTTCAGCATAGATTTTCACCGTAAAATCTCTTCAATATCCTTTTTATTTCATTCAGATTCTGATTCTAATAGATCTGCTTTCAGATCCGGGTTTTCAAAAATCTCCTTTTCTTTTATTCCAGTTCTAGTTCTCATACATCATATTCTTGTAATTCACGTTCTGATTCTATTAAAATGCTTGTAGATTCGGAATCATAGAAACTTTTTTGCCATAAATTTGGTTTTAGGTTCCCAAAAATTTTCTTGCAGATACGGGGTATTAAAGATCATATCCTTCTTGGTTTTAGTCCTGAAATGTGTGCTCTACTCGTGGATTCAGGTGCTGCTTCTAATTGGTCTTCTAGTACATTTGAGTTTTCAAACATTAGAGTTTTCTTCCTGACTACTCGATTTCTGGTTCTCATAATTCTTCTCATAAATTGAAATTCTCAAAAACATCCTTAGATTATAGTGCTCATATAATTCCTTCTTAAAATTAAAGCTCTGGGCCATTCTCAATGATATTGTTTCGGTAGATTAAGGGTTTGGCTCCTGTACATATCCCCCTCACCTAAATTTGATTTCAGAGATTTCTTGTAGTTTTTAATCCTAAAGACTATCTTCTCATATATTCGGGTTCTGATTCTTAAACATTTTCTCGTAAATTCATGGTCTGATGATTGGTTTGATTTTTACTTATTTACTTAGGTGGCGGCTTAAAATAGACATCCTTACCTATTATACGTCTCATGTAGAAAATAATCCTTTCGGTTTTCTGTGGCAGCATTTCAAAAGTCGGCATCATGCGATGCCGATACCCTCCGTTAACGATGATGGGTCTCTCGAACACTATCAGCATCGATTGACCCGGTTGTGTCTTGTCCCATGATTCTGCGCCATACAGCAAGAAGGTAATACCAATGTCCGGTAAAATTGGATTTTTGTATGCCGATAGTAAACTTACTCACTAAATCGCTTCTTCTTCTTAGATGGCGATTGGAATAGACATATCTTATTTATCATACGTCGCCCGTAGAACATAATTCCAAACGCTTCGATCTTCTGCGTGTCTCCTCCAATTCGTCACACCAAGTTTCGGTAGTACTTCAAAAGCCTGGTCTTTCCAACGGAGTTTTGGTCGCCCTCTTCTGCGCCGTCCATCGAGTTTGTTTTCGAAACACTAAATCGCTTGCTTAACCTTAATAATACTCTTCCCTTAATCTCCATACTGATATCATTAGTTTTATTTATGGCAGAGCTGTCGTAGATAAGTTCATTCGCCACTCAACATTCTGACAGCATCAAAAAAAGTCGATTTTTTGTTCATCCAAACAGATCAATTTGTTTTATTTTTTCCAACAGATCAGTTTTTGGAGATTCATTCTTATTCCTTAAGAGGATTGCAGTAACATTTCTCAGTTTTCTGCCAAAAATCGTAAGTAGTATAACGCTTTTTAGAAGATTGTACCAGTTTTTTTAATAGCAGCTTTCCTCAGAATCATCTCCAACAGGATGTTGAAGAGATTGGATGATAGGCTGTCTCTTTGCATAGATCCTCGTTTGGTGTACAATCGCATACTAAGATTTTTTCCTATCTTTATTAGAAGCTTCTTGTGAGTCAGTGTCTTTTTAAGAAGACAAATAAGCTTTGCATTAATATTAAACTCGGCTGTGGCCTCAGACAGTTTTTGCCTTGTCGGGTTTTGATCTATTTTTTTGATGGATTTAAAAATGTGATTATGTGGCAGTCGAATCCAAACAAATTAATATTATCTAAATGTAATTCAATTTAATAAGAAGTTTGTTTAGTTTGGGAAGCGGTATAAAAAGGCTTCTTTGGAAACGATAAATACACATACATTGCAGCATTGGAAGTGATGAAAATGTTATTCTTTTTCAATGACTTACAGTTTTTGCTGGGTATCCATTCTAAGAAATTTGTGGAGCATAATTGGAAAAGCTACATTAACTGAAAAAATGTGGACAAATAAAAAGAAGTAACAGATGTCAGTGAAATACAAATATAAGTAAATTATATCTGAATTATTGAGCTTTCATTTAATAGCGTGAAATTTGTTTATATTTTACTATTTTACTATTGTTTATTTCTTAGCTTTTTACAACTTTATTCATTAGGGGCAGTTTTTTTCTGATATTGATGTTCCTACTAGAAAAGTATTAGAATAAGATCCATACATATTTACATTTACACAAACGGCTTAAATATAAATAATTTCCAAAGACCTACATAAAATTGTCCATTGCTGCCGCATACAAAACCTTGATGACAGAAATAGATTTTCTTCTTTGTTATAGATTAATGAATGATCGGTTTCTATCATGTGACATCTGAGATTCACACATCACACATCCTAAGTATATAAATCATTGGCAGCAATTTCCACATAATGAATATTCCTAAATTTGAATTAAAAAAATCGTGTGGTTCACCACTTAGCAATTATTGAATATTGTGGTGTTAGGAGTAAAATGATAACAGAATCTCTGCAGCCAATCATTAATCACATAAATATTAAAGCCAAAGCAAGCCTGGCTATGAATAATTTTACATATATAGGAAATAAATCAAATTTGTTGTTGATATATATTTGAAGAAATTAATTGAATTGAAGCAGACCACAAATACAGCAACACATATTTACACACACAACTACGAAAACAAGCAATTGTTAACTCACATGGAAATGACTGTAAAACAAAAGCCAAATAAAATATTTCAAATCAAAAAAGGCGAATTAAGGGGACAACGGTGGACATGGGAGAAGTAACACAAATGAATAGCATGAAAAATGGTTGGCTTAAACCTTTAGGACTAACCTAAAACTGACAGGATCCTGCTTTCACATTTATTTCAAGTAATTCTTTATTTTGCTACGATTTTTTGCGATTTGCCACGAATTTCTAATTTATGGAAATTTAAGCAAATTGTTTGGTTGATTATAAGTAAAAGAAGATTTATCATTTGATTTGACGTTTACAAATACAATTTATGTGTTATATTTTTTATGCTTTAGCCCTGGTTTTCCCCTTTCCATTATCGTATTTTTTATGTTCGGATTAGAATCTTTGTTATATAATTATCATTAGGTTTGCCGTTTAGAAACACATTTCCTATGTAATAATTTTTTGTGCTTTAGCTTCTGTCTTCCTTTTCCATAATAGCATTTTTAGGTTTCGATTTGAATCTTTGATGTTGTTTATAATTAAATTCTTGTCAAGTAAATTTGTTTCAGATTAAGATTATACAAAGTGAAATGACAAATAAAATTTTCATGATTTATACGAAATTCCATTGCCTTAACACTACTTATAAACTACCAGTTTTATGGACGTTAAAGAGGTAGTAGGAAAGGATTGAGAAGTTTGTAACTAAAAACCACACATAACTTCATTTTTCCGGGTGAAGACATAACAAAGAAAAAAAGGATTTAATTAGCTCTCAATAACCTAATTTTTGGAAAAAGTTCTTTACATTTTTTTTTTAATAAAGAGCTGTCAATTCCGTGATTTCAGAATCACCGGTCTGGCAATACTGTCAGCTGTTAAATACCTGTAATCTGAAGTGTTATTTAGTAAAAGGTTTACCTTGTAAATGACTGTATGGATCGTTTAACAACAGAAGAAGGCGTAAAAATTGTTAAAACTTACTACAGAAGTGCTGATTCAAATCTGAGTACTTTTCGTACATAATGATCGTCATAATCGACCTGCTGTGCAAGGAATTGACAAGATTGTAAAGAAATTTGAAGAGAATGGAAGCGTTACAGATATGATCAGACCTGTGCATCATCACAATGTATGCATTGCCGAAAATATTGCTGCTGTTAGTTAAAATGTGGCAGATGATCCGAATTTGTTTATTCCAAGACGTTCTCAGTAGTTGGACCTATCTTACGGCTCATTATGGCGTGTTTTGTATTTTAGTTTACACCTCCTTCCATATAGAGTCCAACTCGCGCAACAATTAAAGCCAGTTGACCATTCGTAACCCCGTAGATATGCTGATTGGGTGCCACAGCAACAGGCTTTTCAATGCAGATTTTTCGAACAAAATTTTCTTCAGCCATGAAATTTATTTCTCACTCGGTGAACGTATATATCAACAAGGCAAATTGTCACATATAGGGGTCGGAGAATCCAGAAGTGATTGTGGAATACTTCTTACATCCAAGAAAAGTGAGTGTGCGCTTTATGGTCTGGAGTTGTCATTGGGCCGTATTTTTTCGAAAATGATTCTGAAGGATGCGTTACCGTCAATTCAGAGTGCAATGGCCGTATGATAATAGACTTTTTTTTTTACCTGCAATTGAAGGTAATGAATTAGACGATATGTGGTTTAAACAAGACGGTGCCACGAGCCACACAACATGACCAATTTAGGCTTTATTGCATGAGAAGTTTTTACAAAGTGTATTTCACATTTTGCGGCGTCAACTGTGTACCAAGATTATGATTACGATTTGACGCCGTTCGATTTTTTTTTTTTTTTGTATGGCTACGTCAAAGAATGTGTTTATGCGGATAATCCCCAAACGTTGGAGCATTCGAAACCCAACATCCGTCAAGTTATCGCTAAGCTCGAGCTCGGCCGAAGCGACGAGGTAGAAACATGCCCGGTCTCTATGACTTTCTTTTCTTTGAATTGCTATAATGAATCCACTTTTCATCACCCGTTGCAATACGATGAAGAAAACCCTTCCTTTTTTGTCGCTGAAACAGTTGCTCACAAACGAAAAAACGACGCTCAACGTCCCTTGGCTTCAAGTCATAAGGAACCCAAGTTCCTGGCTTTTGAATCATTCTCAACGCATGCCATGGCTTGGAAATGGCTTGGCGGGTAACTCCTAATACTGAAGCAAGCTCTACCTGCGTTTGACACGGATCCCTATCAAGCAATGCCGTCAATTCAGTGTCTTCGAAGGTTTTTCGTCTTCCTTCACGCAAACGGTCGTCAACATCAAAATCACCGTTTTTAAAGCGACGGAACCAATCTCGACATGTTGTTTTACTTAAAGCAGCATTTCCGTAAACATTTTGAAGATCTCGGTGAATTTCAGCTCCCGTTTTCTTCCATTGAGAGAAGAAAATCAATATTTCCTTTATATGAAGATTGTTTGCAAAAAATCATACATATTCAAACAACCAAAAGAATATGACGTCAAAAGAAACTCACTATTGTGTCGAGGTGGAATGCTTACCCTGCGCCTAAGCTCGGCTCATGACGTTTGGGTTATGGCAGAATCGACTAACACTTACAGCTGGCGCCATCTATTGACAAACAGCAGGAACTTAATTGTGAACCCAAATATCGAGTAATGCTATACATCGTACTCATATACACCTTCAACCAACATCCCTTTGCATTGGCGCAAAAGTGCGTAGAGCGCCTTATTAACTAGAATACGCATTTCGAAATGGGTAACCCACTCACAAAATGAGTAATGCACACTCTTCACCGAGGGGAATGAGAAACGATCGCTTACACATTACCCATGAGAAATGAGGAATGGCATGTGTGCCATACCCACGACTGCATTTCATCGGTCATGGGCAATGTGTAATTTGCGTCAACACATTACATGCCACCCAGCAAACAAAATGCATCCAAAGAAGCAAACATTCATCACATTTTCTGATGGAGAAGTGGTGAAAAATTGCGTAATCATCAAGAAAATTAAAATGGGGCCGTCATAACAGAGAAGCACTATGTTATGATGCCTTTTCTCTACATATTCATGAGTGTTACATTATTCAAAAGAGTTGCTTTTTGTTCCAAAAATGTTTTTTCAAATTATGTGTTCAGAAAAACGTTCTATTGAAAAGTATTTCCTCAATATAAGTAATTGCACTATTATCGCTTTTGTAAAAGCAATCTTAGGGGTTGTTTTTATTACCAAAACTGCTAGAAGATTTCGTTAAAATCAGTGGACAGGAACACAACTGGAAAAGAACCTTATATTCCGTAGAATCGAAGCTTATACACCATTAACTCCAGTCCACAATATTTTGGACAGACATTAACGATTTATCATCGGATCAAAGTCTTCAAGAACTTCATTACCGTAGCTTAGGAAGTAGTTTAAAGGGTCTTCGTTGAAAACAGTAAACATGCATGCGTTGCATCCTTAGAAGTGATGAAAATGTGATCCTTATTGTATCCCCTAAGTAATAAATTTTGGAGTATTTCATATTAAGATGTTTTGCTTTAATTGTTAGGAATTATAAATAGGAATCGGATCAAAGTTTTCAGCAACTTCATTACCGTAGCTTAGGAAGTAGTTTAAAGGGTCTTCGTTGGAAACATTAAGCATTCATGCCTTGCATCCTTAGAAGTGATGAAAATATGATCCTTATTATATCCTCTAAGTAATAAATTTTGGAATATTTCATATTAAGATACTTTGTTTTAATTGTTACGAATTATAAATTGAAATCGAATCAATACTTTTAGGAATTTCATTGCCTTTGCTTAGGAAGTAGTTTAAATGTTTTTCATAGGAAACAGTCAACATGCATGCATTGGATCCTTAGAAATGATGAAAATGTGATCTTTGTAGAATGATTTACACTTTTTTTCCTTTTGCTGAGAGTATAAATGGGAAATGATTAGCGGCCGTGTGTAGTACCCAACGTCGTGCTTAAGTATCCACGACGGATACACAATTCTTATGTGTAATGTGCAAATTTACACATCACTGACGGCCGAAAAAAGCTTTAGTCTTTCACAAAATATGCTGTAAAAAACTTTATATAACAAATAGACAAACACATTTCTCTGCATCTCATAAATGGAACGTGAGAGAGCTTCTCATATTCAATGAGCTTTAACGCATTCAATATTTTTTAGACTCGTTCAACGGGACCTACAGTTTAAATCCTATTCCGCATGTTTGAAAAATATTTATCCGAGAAGTTTGATACTCGACTATTCGAAGTGTTCGTCAGACACATTAAGGTGACTGCCGCTCAAATATTGACAGGTAGCTATAAACGGAATTGAGCCCGCGATCATGCGAACAACAGTTCCGTATAATAATCAACGCGTCACGCTCGGTCACTTTATATGAGCTTCATAAAAGACTAGCGCCACTGTGATGGGTGTAAATACTTGTATCACATTTTTTGAATGCAGGAGATAAAACGCTTAGATTTTTTCCATTTAGATTCACTCGGAATACATTCGTTTAGCCAAATTATGCTTAAGAGCCGATGGGTTCTTAATATCCTACCGCGACCACAAACTTTAAATAGACAATTTGCCGGCAAATCTGCTGCCATTATCGAGGCAGCGTTTGTGTTCTCTAACTGTGACATTGCCATTTGTACTTCATTTTGGCTCGGTGGCCAATAATCTATGTCATCGTTGATAACTGGATTGATTTCTTCAATGTCCCGATCTCGAATATTTTGAAAATTGTCGACTTTCTTAGAAAAAAAATCAATCCAACAGACTGAAATAAGCTTACTGCCTGCAGGCGGGCATATATATTTTGCACACAGCTGTTATACAAAGCACAATGGGGGATTTATCAAACAAATTAGGAGAGCATCTTAAATTGAGTCAGCTTATACTTTGTTTTTTTTTAATATTAGTTTTATTATTGAATCTGTCTTTTCGACATTCACAATAAGTATTTAAATCTTAAACTAAAGATATTAATGTCGGTCCTGCCACTGCAATACTCAGCTTTTAGTTCGAAAAACACTCATATAGCCAAATCGAGAGTTTGCAATCTTTTGAGACGCTTATGACCCTTAAACAAAAGCAGGTCTCTCGCATATGGATTGGGATGACCAGTAATTTTATCAATGTATATGTAGTTTATGCATGATTCTCTTATCTCTTCTCGGATGGTGGAAATGTTGAGGTCTTTGTGGATGTTATTATTTTTTATATACCAAGGAGCGCACGTGATCATTCTTAAAACTTTTGACTGTCTTCTTTGTAACTTTTCAATATTGGATGCAGAAGCGGATCCCCATAGCTGGATCCCATACGACCATATTGGTTTCAAAACTGCTTTATATAAAAGTACTTTAAGTTCTAAGTCTTACGAGGAGTGAGGCCCAATGAGCCAGTTAAAGTGAGTGAGCTGAGTGGTTTTAATTTTCAACTGTGTGACTTTAGCTGCAATATGGTGAACCGACGTGAGACGTCGGTCAAGATGAATTCCCAAGTACCTTACTTGGCTCTGCTCTGGGATTGTTGTTCCATTTATTGTAATGGGTGGACAATTTGTCTGTCTTAGCGTAAAAGTTATGTGAACGCTCTTTGCAGCATTAACATTTATTTTCCACTTATGCAGCCAATTTTCTACGTCAATAACGTGGGATTGAAGTTGTTGTGATGCCACTTCTTGGTTTTTATGTATAGGTACACTTAAAAACGTTGTATCATCCGCAAAAGTGGATGTTTGTGTGTGAACGGGCTTGTAGGCAAATCAGCAGCAGTAAAGAAATAGTCCGAGTAGTAGTCCCCTGTGGGACACCAGCTGAAATTCGTTTCATTGAGAAATAAGTACTGTGATCTCACTACAAAAGACCTATTTTCTAAATATGACTTGAGAAATTTGTGTACGTTAGTTGGGAGTAGTGTTGAAATTTTATATAATAGTCCATTGTGCCAGACTTTGTCGAACACTTGCGATATGTCGATGAATAGTGCAGAGCAGTATTGCTTACTTTCAAAAGTTCCGCGAATTGAGTTTGTGATTCTATGAACTTGTTCGGTGGTGCTGGGTTGTTTTCTAAACCAAAATTGGTGGTTTGGAATTAGGTTTGTTGAGTCAATAAATGCCTCTAACGACCGCAAAATCAATCTTTCAAATACTTTTGACAGAACGGGCTGATCGGATGATACGATGATACCTGCGTAACATCTTTACCGGACTTGGGAATCAGAACTATTTCAGATTTCTTCCATGATGATGGGAAGGAAGTAACCAATCCTTAGCATAGAATTAAAAACAAACATAAAAGTTCTTAATGCCAAATTTGGAAGGTTGATTAGCATAGGGTTGGTGATTTTGTCACAACCGGGAGCCATTTTAGGGTTTAGATCACTGATAACTGCTCTCAGCGCACGTAAACGAATTTTTATTGGGTCTAAAACGAGTTCATGGACAACAGTTGGCGTTATACTAGAGTCAGTTTGATTTGGTACGTAAACTTTTTTTAAGTGGCTAGCAAAATCTTCAACTTTTTCGCTGGAGTTTTTTTGCCCATTCTCCAGTTTGTAGGGGAATAGGAGCTTCATAAACAGTGGGGCATTTGGTTTTTCGGGACGCCTTCCACAGGCTGTAGTCCGTCTTTTCGGTGTCATCTAAGTTCTGTAAAAAGTTACTCAGACTTAACTTTTTCTTTTTGAAGGGTCTCCCGCAACATTTTCTGGCATAGTTTTAATTTCATTGTGAGTGTTATTTAATTTTGTCATTAAAGTCCTCAGCTTTCATGCCCTTTTTAATTCTTTAAGCACCCAATAATCCAAGTCCACAGAAAAAATACATCAGAATATCAGGGAGTTATTTAAGGTTACCCTGTTTTCGATTCATTTAATCCACAGTTTATTTTAAGATTCCTTTCATTACAATCAACGCACAAATTGTTAAGCTACAAAGCCAATAAATAATTCAATTTGTTAGTTGCCCTATATATTTGTGAATTACATTAAATTTTGCAATTTGCATGTGCATTAAGATTCCATCAGACTCACCCCAATAGTCATTTGTTTGGGGGACATTTGTTTATCATCAGATAATCCAATTATCCTAAAGGTTCACAAACAAAAACCATTGACACAATTGTTCACTATTCACTGGAATGCGAAAGTGGGGCGGGTGGAAAAAGTTGTTAAAAAACAACGTAACTCCACCTCGATTCTTGCAAACCAACCTAGACATTCCTGATGCGGAATTAATTGTGACATGCTTAAATCCAATGTAAGGGTATTTAAAAGTATCATGTGACGCAGTAATAACCGAGAATAATGTAAAAAGGATTATTACGAAGTGGATTAAAGTTGATTTCCATTACGATTCATGTGAAATGTAAATGCATGCAACAAAGGAATGCACAGTGGTTAGAAATTGAGGATAATGTGATTAAGTATTTGTAGGGTCTACAGGAAGGATATCAAAATACAGACAAGATATTGTAGAAGGCGGATTTACATGGCAAGTATTCATATTTAGTTACAGGACATAGATTTGTAGGTTAGTATTTCATGTAATTCCATATTTGAAATAAACAAAAGACATCCTAGCATTTCATGAATGAAATATTAAAAGTTTCACACATTCAGTGAGTTTACACGCATTTTATTTTTACAACCACTCCAAGAGACTTACAGTTTAACACTGATTCTGATGTCACAGTTTGAGAAGCATTTACCAAACTTGCCGATTACTCGACTACTCGATGTACGATGCATGCGCCACCCTGTATTATAATACACTTTTGCCAACGAAAAATCCACTCATCAAAATATTTTTTCTTAC
The DNA here is from genome assembly GCA_019455685.1 of Philornis downsi. Lineage (NCBI taxonomy): Eukaryota > Metazoa > Arthropoda > Insecta > Diptera > Muscidae > Philornis > Philornis downsi. Next base: position 2,019 of record JAHXMU010034856.1, on the reverse strand, counting down.
GTCAAAACGTCACGGTTAATACGGAACGCTATCTTGAGATGTTGGACGGATTTTTGGCTCCAGAAATTGAAAGTTCAAGAATAGTGAATTCCAGAACTTGGTTCCAACAAGATGGAGCTACCTGTCACACATCAAATGACTCCATGGCGGTGGTGAAGCAGATGTTCCCTGGCAGACTGATTTCAAAAAGAGGTGATATCCATGGCCCCCATGTAGTCCAGACTTGACGTCTCTTGACTTTTTTTTGTGGTGATACCCCAAACACAGAGTCTACAGTAATAATCCAAGAAACATCGTTCAGCTCAAGGAGAATATCCGTGATGAAATGGCAGCAATTACACCAGTATTGCTGAAGAAAGTTTTCAATAGTTTTCGTTTGCGGTTAGAGGAGTGCCGTCGTAGAGAGGGTCACCATTTAGATGACGTTATTTTTAAAAAATAAACTCCATTTATTACTCTACAATGCCTTAGATTTATTTGAACCGTACCTTTTGTATTTATTTTTTAAATATGCACGTTCTATTGCGCCACCCTGTGTCATGACTTCTAACTGGACGTATTCAATAAATTGTCTTTTCCTTTATCATTTCGATCTCCATCCACTGTGAACCATATGGAGGGTGCAGTATTTCAGTGTGCGTTTATGTTACTTGTTATTGTATGTAGATTTCCTTGCTCACATGTTGAGAAAACACATCACATGTCAATGTGTGCAGGCATAAGAGTCCATCCATCCATCCATGGCAGATATGAAAAACCAAGTGTGTGTGTGTGTGTGTGTGTGTGTTATACTTTTTGGTTGACCTAAAGTGACTTTTCAACATTTTGCAAAGGGTCTACTGCAACCTACTCTGCATGATATTAAAACAGTTTGTTTGGGTTAAACGATTATATGTCCTTTCACAGAGTTTAAAATTTGGACAAAGACGTAATCGTAATCGTATTGTTGTCTGACAACAAAATACTTGCAAAGACGGGATATTTGAAATTACTACCAAAACCAAAATGGAATAAATTATTCCACTTATTTGTTTCTATGATAATGAAAGACAATTGAATTCATCGTTCTGTAATGCAGTTTCTTAGATAGATTTTGTTGATAGGCAATTTAAAGGCTTTAGTTTATAAAAGAAAAGAAAAATTTATCAACCACGGTTGAAAGCAAGTATTTATGAAATTTTAACAATCCAATGACTTTGCGCTCGAAAATTTTTAAACTGAAATTTCAATTTTTTCTGTAAACAATGTTGAGCAAAGGATTAATATCAAACATAGTACTATTTCTGAAAGGTAAATACAGATTTTATTTTTATCGGTAAAATATTTATTTGTCAGTCCAAATGTATTTCATTGAATTTCCAAGAGTTTTGATTTCTTAATTTTCACCCGAAGGAGTGAAGGTCTATATCTACGAGTGTGTTCAACAACTAAGGCGAATTTTCTAATTTCTAATTTCGCGGGCTACGTACATTCGACTTTCGATTACAAGTTTTTTATGTTGGTACACTCGTCTCGCAGATATTTTGACGGTTTTATCCATATAGCTTGTTGGTGAATGGCATAAATAATACAAGTATTTTACGTGTTCGGTGATTCGGTTTTTATCTCCTCAATTGTCGCAAAACGCCGTCATTTCATGGGTCTTTTCAATCTTGATAACAGAAAAAATTCGCAGGAGACCAAATGTAGTAAATACGGTGGCAGAGACAAGATAACAATGTTGTTTTTGACCAAATAATCTCTCACAAACAAAGATGAGTAAGCAGGTGCATTATCATGATGCAAAAGACGGGCGTTTTTTCATATGGCTTCACGCAAATGGCGCAAAACTTCAAGGTAATACTCCTTATTTGTTGTATAGGGTGGCGAAATCGAACGTACATATTTAAAAAATAGATTAAAAAATAAATACAAAAGGTATGGTTAAAATAAATCTAAGGCATTGTAGAGTAATAAATGGAGTTTATTTTTTAAAAATAACATCATCTAAATGGTGACCCTCTCTACGACGGCACTCCT
>JAHXMU010034829.1:0-16258 GCA_019455685.1 Philornis downsi | reverse complement strand
ATGCCATTGGTCTGTTTTAATTCCTTCTTCCCTTCGCGGTTAGCTTCACATTTCCCTTAACACAGCTTGTTATGAACTTTGAATTTTGCATTTTATATATAAGATATAAATACCAATCATAAGAACATAAATCAAATTAAGTGCATTCGTCGATTATACGTTGTATGGAAAATAGTTTTATCAATACAATTTATTATAACCGCATTATAATCTCAAGATTTATACTACGTGTTGACGATATTGCGGTTAAACACATAAAAAGGGTGTCCTGATGAAAACAGACCCAACAACAGCCATAACCCTGCTTCCTATCAAAGTGCCAAATATTATAGGGCATCACCATATTGCCATAGTGAGTGCATGGTGGCCCATTTACCTCGTACCACACTCCAAACGGAAATTTCCTACCACACAGTTAACAGGCGAATGCATTTTAAGACGACTTGTCAGAAAATCTTTATTTATTGTTTTCAATAAGTTGCCGCAGATATACCAACAGCCGTAAGCCGCAAAAAATGGAAGAAACCACATGCATGCAAAGCCATTAAAGGAATTATTTGAGTGTTGTTATATATTTTTTTTTTCATTTCATTCTTCCGTAAAATTAAAAGCGATAAATTTCCAATGACATCCGACTTTAAAGTCGAATGAGATACTTCGCGAGCGAAAAAAAAAACATTCGACTATATCTCACGCCGTATCCGGAGATGTGAATGAAATAGCAAATAGAATAAACGTCAGTCACCGCAGAAAGAAAAACATGCACCAAAATCCGTGAGCATAACATGGAACCGAATATAGTTTTGTTGCAGATGTCGTAAAACAAAACGGAAGCGGCATCAGAAACAAAGCAAATATTGAGTTTTAAACTTGCGGAAATTTGTAGTTGTTGGGGAAACATGAAAAAGAAAGTTACGGCCCTTTATAGCAAACTGTTTTTATGTTCCATTTTATACCTCAAATAACAAGGCAAACGCTACTGTCAAGAGCAGATGCATCCGAACTGTGTTGTAACAGCAGTCAATTCGTTGGAGATACCACTTGGGGTTCTACATATGACTGTATGATACAACAAAATCACATTCTGCAACTTCCGTTTCCCGTCTAAGAACCAAAAAGAATTGTAAGCAATTTTAGTAGTCATTGGATATCAATTTGATCGACATTAAAATTATATGTGCTATACATATCGCAGTATTATATTCATGTGCTATTTTTGTTGCTATATAAATTTGTAGCAATTTTGCGTATGTAATCCAGCAGCAGGTAACAAAGGAAGTCAAGTTTTTCTTATTTTTTACTCCGAAATGGAACGTAAAGTTTTTGTTTCTTTATCATAAAAGAATAATTCAAAATTAGTTTACACACAACTTTTTAATCTGCTAATATTGTTGGCATTTATGCAAAATGATGACGTTTTTTTACTTTATAGTGAGATAAAAAGGCATTTAAATTATCTACCGAAAATTGTACATCCAGAAGGAATCGTCATGACTGTTTAATTGAGTGAGCGACGTTCGCTTATGATGGTAGACACGATAACATAAATAAATCTTTATGAATGCATATTTTTCATAAATCTTTACAAATTAATAATTTTCATAAATTTTTACGAAACCCTATAACACATTGTACAGTCTACAATTTTGCCAGATCGTAGGCGGAATTCGAAAATGGGCTGCATCAGTTCGCCCCATCTAATACTTCCCACATAAATTGACCGATTTTCTGAAACTCATTTATCCCCCTTAACTCGTAACACGTAAACTGCAGCCGCCAACATTTGAGTCCGTTGTTTAGATTTATAGGGTGATTTTTTAATCGTAGGTTTTAACAGGCTTGTTCACATGCGGCCGAGCCTTGTTGTTTTGAAGAATCACTTTTTCGTGCCTCTCCGCGTATTGTGGGCATTTCTCGTGCAGAGCTCTGCTCAATCGCATTAATTGAAGTCGATACCAATCTCCAGTGATGATTTCACTTGGTTTGAACAGCACGTAATAAATAACATCGACCCAGTCCCATCAAATATAGAGCATAACTTTCGCAGCATGAATATTCGACCGAGCCGACGACGTAGAAGCATGAGCGGGCAGCTCCAATGACTTTATTTTTTTTGGATTGATGTAATGAATCCATTTTTTTATCATAGGCGAAAAAACGAATCTCAGCGTACCTTGGCTTTAACTCATAAGGAACCGAAGTTCTGTGCTTTTGAATCATTCTCAATCGCTTTTAAATGGTTTGGCGGGTAATTCCTATTACTGAAGCAAGCTCCATCTGCATTTAATATGGAAAGTTTTCCATCGTCCTTCACGGGAACGATCGTCAACATCAAAAACACTGTTTTTAAAGGGACGGAACCAATCTCAATACGTTGTTGCACTTAAAGCAGCATCTCCGTAAACGTTCTGAAGCCCCCGATGAGCTTCAGCCGCCGTTTTTTTTCTGTTGAAAGAAAAAAATCATATTCACACAACCAAAAGAATATGACATCAAAAGAAAATTACTATTGTGTGTAGGCGGAGGTTTAACATATGCCTAAGTTTGGCTCATGGCGTTTAGGTTATGGCAGAATCAACTAGCACTTACAGCTGGCGCTATCTATTGGCAAACAGTGGAAACTTAGTTGCGCACGTAATATTATAATTTCGATAGACGCGAAGGAATACATACAAGTAAAATCATACGATGTTTGATGGCAGCGCAATGTTGATCAAGCCCTATTGCAATTTTAATTCGTTTGTTGCAATCAATACCAAAATTGTGAATAATTTTGATTCGAATGCCAAAAACTGAAACAAATCAAAGGTATTTTCGGATTTTATTCTATTTGGTGGATATTCTAAAATAAGAATTTTCGCTAAGAAGCTTTCACCCTCGAAGCGCTGAAACGGTATATCGATATATTCGAAGTGTCATTGTTTGACATTTGAAAAATTGTTATTGTTTGTTAGTAGAAGGTACGAAGTTAGTAAAAATGAAGCGCTACACGAATGAACAACGCATTCTCAGTGTGAAATTGTTTTACCAAAATGGTGAAAGTTTTGCGGCTACAGTTCGGAAATTGCGATCAATTTGGGGTCACAATAATGCTTCAAAAGGGTCAACTGTAAAGAGATTAATTGATAAATTTTCCAAAACTGGGTCTGTTAGTGATGTAAAGACAACAACGCGCCTTCGCCTTCGCCTTAGGTCGATCGACCGAAAATGTCGCAGTTGTACGTGATGATGTCGCTCAAACTCCATCCACCTCAATTCGACACCGAACTCAGCAAATCCACTATGCAGCGAATTTTGACAAAAGATTTGCATCTTCATGCATACAAAGTTCAATTGACTCAGGAACTGAAGCCAGCTGACCATTGGCAGCGAAGGGAGTTCGTTAATTAAGTATTGGAGAGACAACATGAAAATGTTGATTTTGTCGATAAAATCATCCTTAGTGACGAGGCCCATTTCCATCTTGATGGCTTCGTCAATAGGCAGAATTGTCGCATTTGGGGTGAGGAAAATCCTCGAGTGATTCACGAGAAGCAAATGCATCCTCAACGTGTCACTGTGTGGTGTGGATTTTGGGCTGGAAGAATCATTGGACCTTTTTTTTATGAAAATGAGGCATGTCAAGCGCAAACAGTCAATGGTGTTCGGTATCGTGAAATGATAACCAGTTTTTTCGTGCCTAAAATTGAAGAAATGAATGTGGAGGGCATGTGGTTTCAACAAGACGGCGCCACATGTCATACCGCCAGAGAAACAATTCAATTGCTGCATCAGCCATTTAATTCTTGTTGTAACACCCACAATACATACTCGTATGCTGTTTTCGGGTCGAACTTATGCCGCCTGATTTGACAAATTTTTTCAGTTATTTTAAATATTCTTTTATCTAGTTTGGATAATAATTTATATTCGGGGCCATATTTTATGCTATCAAAATGATATTGATAAATAACGCTATGTTTTAAAGTGTAGTAAATTCCACGTTATTCTCATAATAGAAAGTATTTTTTTATTTTCATATATTTTACATTTCGTCTTTCTTTGTGTTATATTGTCTTGCTTGTAATCCACATATAATGTCTTTACATGTGTACCATTTCTTTGTGTTCATTTAATTGTTTTACAAAGAGTACGAATTGCTTTCATCAACGATTTTAATGATATTATGACCAAATTTTCATTATGAACCTTTTTCTCAATCAATGTTTATATTGCTTGCTTGCTCGTTTGCTATGAAAAATTAATGTAAAGCAGAAAACGTTCTTAAATCTCATCTCGCCTATATTCTGTACTGCGAGCCATTGTTCTCAATTCCTGTGCACAGCTTGAAATATTAAAATGAGCGCCATAAGCCCGATCATTTTCATATCATGAAAATCTCCAAAATATGCAGATCAAATATGCAGTCTGAAGCATCATGCCATTCTCTTTGAACGAAATATAGCAGACTAAAGGCGTGAATCACCGCCAACACTGCCACAAATTTCTGCATTCTATCCATTTGCGGTTTGTACAAATTCACAGAAATGTGTTGATGTACAAACATTTGTAGTCACATGCATACATATATCTAAGTAAACAACTCCAATATTTTTATAGTTCAATAAACCACCGCTCTCACCATCATACCAAAATCCTTGAACAAATGTGAATCCAGCGGCAGTCGAAATGGCCCGTTGGGGCATTTGTTCGTTGGCACTTAGCAGTAAATGCTGAATGGATTTTGTGCTCTTTCTGTTTGACCACAGCACCCGGCATCAGCTGGTGTCAAAATCAAAAGTGGTTATTTTAATAGAACATTAGCCAAAATATAAACATGGCCACAATGCCAACTTAAACACAGACATTCAAAGAAATATGTTCAAATTGTTCATGTCCTTACATTTTGTAATGTAAAATATAGTAATTGCTGTTTTGGTTGAACTCATTCGCAGTAAACCGGATTGAAAAATATAAAGATTTCGAAATTTAAAAATCCAACGAGAATGCATTGTGGTATAAAATAAATTTTTCATAGTTTTTCTTAAATATTTCTTTAACACATTAAACGCTGTTTGGGTCAAGGAACCCACAATTTTTCGGCTGAAGTATGTTTTGTTTTTTTACTCAATTCTTTACATGTGCGCATAAATTTTGCATTGTGAAACGAAACATACTCGTACATTTGTTCAGGTCACTTTATGGCTATGAACAAATTTCGATATAATGTTATTTCTTTAATTGTAATGGACAGGAATATGATTATATAAAAAAAAAACAGTTTGTAGTTTATTTAAGCATAATTCCTTAAAAACAAGTAGACTACAAAACAATGCATTTCGGACCAGACTTAGTCGTCTAGCTAATCGACTTAACTTTAACGAATTTATGCCTTACTTGGTTGACCTGAAATGCGGTTTATTTTATTTTGTGTTAAAAGATATGACTAGAACTCATAACTTCTGAACAGTGTTGCCAGATTGTCATTGTAAATCGTCTCAAAATGTGGCGCGTTCAAACTGCTCTTGGCGATGAACATTTTAGAATTGCAATTGGCGATTTCTTTGCCTGTTTTTGAATATGTGGCGCACTTTCTAACGATACTTTTTTAAACAGTTTTAACACCTGGACGATAAGGTTGGGTCATAAAACTGCATACGTATTCTTGTTGTGAATAAGATTCGTTGTTGCACTGCGATGATTTAAAACCCTATTAATATGCCATTTTATTATATCCTTTTACGATCTGGCAGCAATGTTTTTTTTTTTTTTTTTTTTTTTTTTTTTTTTTTTTTAAACAGTCCTCTTACGAGGTTTATTTAAAATTCTGTACAATATATAACAATATAATATTTGGCCCCAGCGCCAGAGGGCATTATTGAGGCATGTTGGCAACAAGTTTCACATGTACGCTAACTGCAATAAATAATTTTAAGTAAAATATGTTAATTAAAAAATATAAAATATATTAATTAATTAGTTAAGAGTTCATAATTTTTTGAAAACATTGGAATTGCATAAGAAGCATCTGCAAATTTTGTTTTAAGTAATCCTTCATATTCTCTTTGAATGTGGATATATTATTTACATTTTTAATGCTCATTGGTAAATTATTGTATTCAAAACTACCCAAATATTCTATACGCTGTTTAGTGGTCTCTAATCTGCACCTCATAACTTTTAAATTATTTTAATTTCTTGTGTGAAAATTAGTTTGATATTGTGAAAATTCAATCATTCTCCAATAGCAGGAGCAATTTTATTTTTAACATTGGTGGTATGACTTTCCCAGGTTAAATTACTTTGTAATGTCACACCCAGGTACTTCACTTCAGAAACTTCCGTGATTGCCATACCATCAACAAAAATACTGAAATTGTTTTCCATTCCATGCGAGCGTGGTCTAAATCGAACTAGTTTAGTTTTGGTTGCATTAAGTACTAATTTGTTTATTCTCACAAACTCAAAAATTAAGGACATGTCTCTCTCCGTCATGGTTTTTAAAGCCAGATCATATTTGTATGGATAAAATAGTACATATGTCTAGAAAACAGAAGTGGTCCCAAGGCACTATCTTGCGGCACTTCTGATTTTACATGAACTAATTCACTCTTTGCCTTACAAATTTGTACATATTCTTTTCTGTTGCATAAATAGCTTTTCAAGAGTTGTAATTCCTTGCCAACAATTCCTTAATATGATAGTTTTTCCAGCAGTATATCATGATCCACAAGATCGAATGCCTTAGAAAAATCTAAAAACAAGCCTGCAACGCCATGAAAACCACTATCCAAACCATCACAAATAAAGTTTACCACATTGATCTTAGCTTCCTCAGTTCCACTTCCTTTTCTAAATCTAAACTGGTATTTGTACATATATTCATTTTGATTTAAGTAATCCAACAACTTCAAAAATTTTATCTATTACAGACAAAATTGCAATAGGACGATACTCTTCCGCAGACTCAGCTTTTGAAATTTTCGGAATAGGAATAATTTTACTAATTTTGAGACTATCAGGATATTTTGCGCTTGCAATTGTTCTATTAAATATGGTCATTAATACTGGAGACAAATATTTACTACATTCAACTACTATTTTTTATATAATACCACCATATCCCGACGCAGCATTAATATTAAGATCATTAATAACGTCAATAACCTCATCTTCATTAAATGAATCTTACGAAAACTTGCTTGATGTACTCCTCAAAGCCCTTAATATATTGCAATTATCATCGACAAATATCATAATTTCTCGCTTCAATATTTCCACAGACCCTACAAAATATTGATTTAAACAATCAGCTTTCTCCTGATCACAAATAACTCTTCGTCCATCTTTTGTAATAATCTGTATTTCTTTATTTGTATTACGTCCCAAAACAGTGTTTAAAAAATTTCAAGATTTTTTCGGATCATTATTAACTTTATTTAGATTGTCAAAATAATAACTGCTTCTAGACTCCGCACCAGCTACCTTGATTACTTTACTAATACCTTTTAACATTTCATTATATTTCTTAGTTTTCGCCTTCCTTCTTTTAATAAGCAAATGTTAAATTTATTATTGGAGTCATGAGGATGGCAGCGTTAAATTCTTTGGAACTTGAAACGAAATGTGAAATAACAAATGTCAGCCACAGTAAATACATACCAATGATAATTATAAGTCCAAAAATGGTACCTGCAGATAGGACAATGGAAGATGGGTCGTTACCATAAAACACAGTGGAAACAGGAATTCTGGCCCAAAGAATCTTCCAATTTGCCAAAATGATTTATCTTAAACATTTTTCAACGTCTTGTTTAGATTACCTTAAAACAACTTTACGTTACTAACTGGCAAGCAATGCCTCAAATACATTGTGATGTTTTGTGTGTAAAATTTTTTTCAATTAAACAAATTATTATAAAAAGTGTTAACACAGAACTATTTAAAACAATAAATAAATAAATGCTACAAACAGTGCTTTTAAGGATGCGATAAGAAAAACCATATTCTCTAGCTAAACATGATTTCAAATTTTGGCGATATTTTGGATTTTTGACAATACAATATAATGTATTTGGCACCGAATCTAAAGTAACGGCACCGTTTTTGATATCCTCGACACAAATGGTGGATATTCCTAGCTTCACATCTTCTCGAGAAGTTATACTAAATTCAACCAAATTTAAAATACAACATGAGAGGACATCACCATACTCTTGCTGATACCTCCCACACAAACGACTAATTTAACTCTCATATTTTCAGCTTTACATCGTTCATGCACTTGTACTGAATTTATTCATATTTGCCAAAAATCATGCATCTGGCGAAATAAAATCGGAGAATGAAGAGGCATCTCTCATACAATTTAACCAACTCACTAAAATTTGATTTTTCCCCGGCAATCCTTAATTCGCAGTCTGCAAATACCTAATCGGATCGGGTAATGACGTCCTCTCTGGTAACTAACATAAAAATACTAAATTTTAGCCATATATTCCTGGATTCACTTAAGTGTACTAAATTCAGTGTAATTTAACACGCAACAGGCGTTTAGTAAACAGAGTTTTGTGAATGAAAATAGTGTGCAATGCTACGGTCCTTAATATCACACTTACAAATCGGTCAAAATAGCCATTGGCCCATCTATAGGTCCATCTACAATTTTTAGGGTGGGAAGTTTAGGAGATTATAATTTCGCCTCTTTTGTTGAGCTTTAATTCTGAACATTTGTTTGTAACAACCATGTGATGTACAACTTTACTTTTTGCTCTTCTCTCGCTTTTACACGTTGGGTGTTTAACATTAATTTCTGGTTTTCTTTGAAAAGGTCAAAAACACTAAAACACTTAAGCTGGTAATCTCTTATAGTTTATTATGAAATCGATTTAGAAGCTCTTGTTTTAATTTTTATCCAATTTCTCCGTTCTTGACGGAAGAATTCAAAGCCGATAGGGTTGGAAAGAAATATTTTCATATGTCAGCAGATTAATAAATAAAAAAAAAGTTCTTCTCCTTAGTTTTAAGTGGGGACTAGAAAAGACATCCTTGTCTATCATACGCCGCACGTAGGAAATAATTCCATGCGCTTTGGTCTTCTGCGCTTTTTCTCTAATCAGTTACATCAAGTTTCAGTAGTATTTCTGATTCTTTCAACGCAGCTTTGTTCGCCCTCTTCTGTGCCGTCCATTGAATCCATCCCCATGATCCAGCCAACGACAAAGCTGTATAGTGATGCATTTAAGAACATCGATATCGCTATATAGCTTTTACAGCTCATTCTTTATGCTACGCTAGTACTCTCCGTTTACCATGTTGTGTCCACATATTGTCCGGAGTATTTTCCTCCAGAATACTCTCAGCACTGTAATATTTTTCGGAGTATTTTCCTCTTTAATACTCTCAGCACTAATTCAGCCACAACAAAGCAGGTAAAACCAACTTCATTTACGGTCGGAATTTTATTTGTCGGGAGGGCTTTATTATTGCATCGCTTGCCTGTTAGCAAACAATACCCTTTATTTTACATTCGTTTTGTCTACAGCGGAACCCAGATAGGTGAATTCATCCGCAACTTCAAAGTTATAGTTGTTAACGTTCACACAGCATCCCAAGCGAGCAGTTTCTTTGTCCTTTGAAACAAATATCATTGTTTTGTCCTCATTTGCCGCCTGACCCATTTTTGGTGACTCCTTCTCAATGCTTGAGAACGCTGCATTAACATTCCGAAATAAAATTGGCTACAAAACTCAAAACTTTGAAAAAAAAATATACTTTTCAAATTTCTGAAAAACACATATAATTCTTATACATGGCTCAATATATGGCTAAACAGTTTTTAATTTCAACGAGTATAGAAATTTCACTGAACTTGTCAATTTTTTGACTTGTCAATTTTTTGAAATGTTCGTCAGATACACACGGAGGTAACCGTCGCTGAAATAATGATAAATGGCTGCAAGTTGATTGAATCCATGATCTTGCGAACAATCGTTAGAAATTTAATTCATTTGTATGCCAGATACCTGAAGGGATCGGTCTATGTAGTCCATTTACAATTCCTGATTAATATCTGGATTAAAAAAAGACGTATTATATTAAAAAAATATATAGTTCATGCTTAAATTTCAAATTAGGCTACAACACTGTTGCTCTGCTATTAAATGAATTGATTTCGTCTTGGTCAAACTTAACGAGACTTTATTCAATATGCCACGTCAGTAACCACTAATAATATCTAGGTTTATTTATTGGCAATCCGTTAAATATTTCCACAGAAATTTAGCTAGAAAAATCGCAACAACTAAATTCAAAACAATAACACAGTTGTACAAAACTCAATTAAACGTTTATTCAAATGTGCGCAATATTTTGGGAAACTTGAAACAAATGAAACTGTGTTACATGAGTGGACGCAAAAAAAAAAAAAAAAAATTGTCACAAATAAATAAATACAACTATTTTGTTTCCAATGCAAACAACGACTATACAAGCGTGATGATGACGATGATTGCTGTTTGTAATAACTGAAATTAGGACAGGGCAACAAATCATAAACAAGAGTTTAAATGAGAACTGATAAAAACTGTATTTTAGTAATAAATAGTTTTTAAATAAAAAAGAAAGAAGACACGACAATATGGCCAAGCCATTAGAGATGACCACAGGAAACTCTAAAACTTTTGAAATATCATGCAATTTTCCATGGCATAAACTGCTATAGCACACAGTGTTGCCAAAATAACTTGAAACTACAAGGATCTACAAAGGTGGGGTTTTATGTACGCTTTTACAAAACATTTGAACTAAACTGTATTCCCATTATAGGCTAGTTCTATTCCATGGCAACACTGTTAACAAATACTATATGGATATCGTTGTGTACCAAAAAGTAAAAAACACAAAATTGTTTGTTTTATAATAATAAACCACTAGTATGTGTTGTTTTCCGACCAAAAATTGTTATAGTTTATTGTTTTCATTTCATTTCCATAACAATTCAGTTGTAATTATTATGTTCATGTAAAATTCAAAAATCACCCCAAGTATTATATTGTTCTATTAATTACAATATATGTAGTTTGTACCAAAACTATTGCAATTCAATCAATTCAGAAGTGGAAAAAAATTGTATTGTATTGAATACTAAGATTACATAAATATATGTTACATATATGTTTGCCTTAAATAATAACCGATCACTATTTTTTCAGGCTATATGATATTTAACATGAAAATCTTTGGACACAAAACGTTTAGTTAAATATAACCACAAACATCTGTGTATATGAAAATGAAAATGAGCCTACGGCCTACTCACAGTTGCTCACTTAACGTATAGTAAAAATAAATCCATTACTTTTCCTTTAGATGGCTTCACACATTGTATAAGTAAAGTATGTTACGCTAGATGGCGTTAGATACGATTTCGTTGTCAAAAAATTACTAAAGCAGTATTTTTTGGCCAACGCCAAAGAGAAAATACACCATATTTTACAGTTTTTCTTCGTTTAAGTCGAAGACGCAAGCCAGACAACTGAAAATCTGAATAGCGTTTATGGTCCTGATAATAAAACAACCAGTCACGCACAATTCTATCGTTCCGGTCATTTTAACGTCAAAGGTGGGCTATAGTCTGAACAGCCAATGATTTAAATTATCAATATAATATTGGGAATCATCAAGTCTGACCATCATGTAAGCACTATTTCCATTTCCCAAGAGTTAAACATTGCACAAAGAAATACATAGATAAATCCGGATAAGGCTGGATAAAGCAATCGGATCTCTTGGATCGAATTTTCGCCAAATTTAAATCTTGCGTTCTTGTTGGGACACCCTTTACAAAGTCAAGTGGATGCTTCTGTGATTGATGTACTGGTTGACGGTCCGGAAGGGTTTACTGGGTGAGATGTTTCCCTTCTCCGAAATCTTAATGCGGACCTACGCTGCCAATAATTGTACTGTAGGAAAGAAACATTGACATCTTGTATGAAAGCGATGCATACACATAGAATTGCTCTTCTACAAAATTCAATATTTGGAAGCATTGAAGCCCTAGGATGCTAGTCAAAGACTTCATCAGTCAGGCAACTGAGCAATTTTCAAGGTTCACCAATATCTTGCTTACGGACTAAATTGATTTTCATCTTAATTGACACATAAATATATAGAACTTCAGTTACTGGAGTGAAATTAATCTAAAAGGCAAGCATCAAACACCAATTAATTCGACTAAAGTGACCATTTGGGGCGTCGGGAGGATTATGGATGCATGGATTATAAAACTTTCCTGGCTAGAAATAAATAAGTTGTCAGCCAGTCGTCGAAAGGAATTAACCGCACTCAGTTATTACATGAATTGTAAAACTTTCCTAACTATAAATAAACAACATGATTCCAACTGGTTAGAGCAACATTACACACGTCTCTGATTTAACCCTATGTACTTTTGCCTGTGGGGTTATCTTTGATCTTAAGTTTAGGCCAATAAACCGACCTACGACAGCAAATATTGGCGCATTTGAAATCAAATATCAGTCACGAAATAACAGCCATTACGGAGTCTACCTGCTGAAGCTTTTATAAGAAATTTTATTGTTTGCAGAAGTGAATGCTGTGAACGCAAGCGTATATATTTGGACGATCTTTATCTTTAAGAACTTTAAAGATTTTTTCAATAGACGGCTTACTTTTTTTCAACTGATCTACTAATACAAACCTTCTTTTAGACACTTTGTAGTATTTAAAATAGTATGGATATTAAGTAATCACTATGGCTAAACAACAAATTTCATAAAACTACCGATTGCTGCAATTTGATTTTGAATATTCTCTAAATAATCAAAACATATTCAAAATATCTGACACACTAGACCTTTGAAAACTAAGTAAAAAAACAGTTTAAGAAATTAAGTTTTGGTAAAACACGCTAGTTTTCTTTTCAAATTTATATCCTAACATGTATTTCCGATGAGAAAGAAAACTACAGCGTTTCATCTCTAATCGTTACAAGCCATAATACAGGGACCTCAGTCAACTGAACTGACATTCATATACGTTTACCGAAAGTCAGTTTGCGATGGTACGAAAGTTGCCAGAAGGGGGCGTGCTGTTGTTCTTATTAAAAAAACCTAAGCGGTAGCAGACGGAAAATTATAACTTAAGGAAATCCCCCACTTCGAACTTACAGTGGGACCACGGTTTTTTATGAAATCATCCTATTTGTAAGTAGTTTGGGAAGACAGTTCAATTTTATTGGCAGAACTAAGTTTCCGGAAGATATGGACCAGGGAATATAAGTTGTAAATTAGGTAATTTATATAGAAATTACCAAAAGGGCGTTATCAAGTAGACGATTTTTTTCGAATTGTACTAAGTAGTATGTTGTATAGAATTCTGGAATATGGTCTAATTTATATGGGAGGTACCATCGGATATGTGGCAATGCTCTCCGTATTTAATAGGAAGTTGACTGTTGGCATATAATCTACGTGTATCAAATTTCGCAAATATATTGTCTTAAGAATATATGAGTTAAATTGGTCATTTGAATAATCGATCAATTTCTCAAATTCTGCCATATGTTACAAACTAATACAGTGGACAAATATTTAAATTACTGAATTAAATTTCAAGAATTGACTTTCAAGACAATGCGTCACATTTTCATTCTCAAAACTTAGTTTAGTTTCATAGTTTAAAAAAATTGGGATTATCCAGGTAGCTTTCTTTTGATGGTTGCACTGTTTTTCACAGGATGAACCATAGGAAATGTGTTGCGAAACTTCTACGATGCATGGCAAAATCCTTACATGTATCAATGCCTAACCAACTGTTCCTTTGGAATGCTGCTTACATGATACGAATACAGTTTCAATGTTATGGCATTTTGAAGGAAAAACGTATGTACGAAAATATGTTGCAATTTTTTCATATGATTATAGTTATCAACGATGTTTTTTATGCAACATGTTGGCTTTTTCTCATTTTTACCATGTTATTGTTAGCCAATATTGAAGTTTGTTGGTTTTTAATTAACTTTTGGCTACAGGCAAAAGCATATTGAGAAAATTAACGCCACAAAATACAAACATGATATGAAACATCATTTACTCCACACTCCAGAGCCATACAGCGACATGCCACATATGCACAGGCAAATATTGTCCAAGCTACTGCCACAGTCGATTTACGCATATGTACCACTATCCAGCCATCCAACCTTTCCTGCGCCATCGTCCACCAACTGTTGTTGGCACTACAAGTACCGTTCGCCTACGCACAACAAGGACACCGTAGATGAATGTTATGCGTACCGCACAAAAGGAGGCACAAAAAGGGATGTGAAAAACTATGGTACTATTGGAAGTTCACAAGGTATCTCGGAGGCAAGGCAAAAAGCCAACAACTCTGCATTGTTGCTCAAAATATGTATGTAGGTATAAATGTTGTTTTGTTATTGTTATTTTATGGATATGAGAGATAATTGGAGAGAGGCACATTTTGGTAATATGTCGTCCTACTATTCACTTGAAACGTTTGTTAATATTATTGGAAAACAGTATGAGAAATTGGATATGAATGTGCATAAATATTTATGTAAACAGCAAGCAGTATACGCATATTTTTGAATTTTCAACTATTAGCCATAGCTATGATCCACTTAATAAAAAATTATGACAGGAATTCTGTAAAGAAATGTGCATAGATTTTATTCTTTTGGTTCAATTTCAGTAAATCGTAAAATCTTTTGTGACTAACCGTGTCGTGATGTTTAGTTCACGCAACTATCGTTCACTTGACAGCGGGTTTAATCCAGCATACTGCCACCTATCATTATTTCAGCAGCCGTCATATCAACACATCTGACGAACACTTCGAATAGTCGAACAATCGACAAATCTTGTAAATGCTGCCACATACAACCTGTACAAAACTGCTGGTCAGGTAAATTACATATACTTTCGCTTAATTATACGTTCGCTCGGACGAAAGAAGATATACGAGTATATCTTTTGATATGGCAAAAATGTAACACCCAAAAGGAAACGTATGAAATACTAAATATCTTTTGATCAAATTTGAGATATCTGATATTTCTGTGGTCACAACCCGTAACAGTCTAACTCGAGTTAGGACACAATTGAGTTATTAGCACCATCGTATTCAGCGTATCTAAATTTATTTGCTCTAAATTTTTCATGTTTGTATCTCTTCTAGGAAGGCAATTAATCCTAAAAAACCTAATAGCTTAAGTTATTTTTCTAAATGACAGTTTTGGCATAACTTAGGCAGTTATCAATTTCAATTTAGGATTACAATAAATGTAAACATTATTTTTTCATCATTGCCTAAATCAACTTAAGTCGTTAATCCAAAAAAATAAAGAAACAATTTTATTTTCCCAACTAAAGTTAAGCTCTTATTCCGAATTACAATTTCGTTTTTTGATAAACATAAATTAAGTTAAAGTCTTTCTCCAAACAAAAAAGTTTTTATTTAATCTGGAATAATAGCCTAACTCAACTTGAACTTTTTGACTTTCTTTCGTTCAATAATTCATAAGAGCCTAAGTGTCTTTTTCGATAATATCTTTTGACTGCGAGAATAAACAACTATTTTTTGTTAACAACTAAGTAAAGAAATTTGTTTCCTTGGAATCTGTAGCAAAGTTTTCCAAAAAATACCTTCTCCTGATTTTCAGTGAAGATTCAAAACTTTAAACTCCTGTACTGAAAATATTGAAAAACAAACTCAGACTGTTATGGGTTGTGACCACAGATTTAGATTGATTACGCCGGTCGATTTTCAGTTCATCTCAGATGTCTTTTACAATTGTAAAAATTGATTGAATTTGTTTCAAATTTTGTATTGCAAATAAAACTTAGGCCAAAAACTAGTCAACCTAACACATGTAAGACAAAAAAGTTGTGAAAAATGTTCCTCGTTTTTCAAAATAATCTCCTTTTAGCTAGATACACTTTTTCCAGCGCTTTTCAATAGATTCTATACCCTGTTTATAGTAAGAACTGGCAAATTCCTTAAAATAACCGTCAACCTGAGGCTCCACTTCTCCATTGTTGTCAAATCTTTTGCTACCAAACCATATTTTCAAGTTTGGAAATTCTTCCACTTTAGCGCTCTACTTCGACTATTCCTTTGTCTCAGGTGTGAAGTGGTGGACCCATGTCTTATCTATAATTATACATATCGGCGCAAAAATTCGGCTTCATTGCGGTAAAATATCGCCTAACACTCTACTAAAACATCTCCACAA
>JAHXMU010034828.1:0-11042 GCA_019455685.1 Philornis downsi | reverse complement strand
TTCGGAATCAAATTATTAATTTTATTTTTAATTATATTTCTTGTTGTTGGGATATTTCGCATTTTCAAAGTTGTTTTATAACATTTTACTTAATAAAGTAAAAAGTTTCTTAAAAAAATTTAAAAAAAATATACATTTTCTGGGAGATAAAAGTAAAGGCCCGATCCAAAATGTATATACGAAAAATAAGGGAAAATTTTCAAATTTCGCGCTCTGCGTACATTCGACTTTCGATTATTATCTTTTTTTATATAGTTTCGAAGATATGTACATATGTTAACGGTATTATCCATATAGCATGTTTAGTTTGTTTGTGAGAGGCATAAATAAGACAAGTGCTTTACGTGTTCGGCGATTTTCTACTATTAACAAAAATTGAATTAAGTGCTCAAAAACACTTGAAATGTTGACAGTGGCATACGGTGAGAGTACTCTGAGTAAAAATAATGTATAAAACAGTCAACATATATTTGAGACGAGTGTACCAACATAAAAAAAAAATAATCGAAAGTGGAATGTACGTAGCCCGCGAAATTTGTAAATTTCGCCCTATTTTTTGAACACATCTTGTGCACAGTTTTTTATGTGTATCAAGTTTTGATTATAAAAGTAGTTGTAATATTATTACTGGGTGTCATAATACAGTAAAGCCCCATTTCAAGGCAAAAGGATTGCAGTTATATTATAAAGAATGTCGTCCCCTAAGCCACTTCTATGTAAACCAACGTAATACCATGGTTGGTTATGGTCATTTTGCAGTAAAAATTGTGGTGTTTTTATTTAAAATCAATACGTAGAAAATTTTTAGATGGTACCTCTTTCAAGATCCATCATTTTAATTTCTTTAGTCCGGTCCGCTGAACATGACTTAAAATAACAGTAAATATGAATTGCCAAGCTTTGTTTTCTTTTCACAGATATTTTAATTTTAGTTAAATTTGAAAGACCCTTTACTTCAAAAATTTATATTTAGTTTTTGTAGAGCATTTTTCTATAAGGTGTAATTTCTAATCAACAGTGAACAAAATATCTTCTCGTTCTTTCGTTTTCCGCAGTCTACAATTTTAACATTTTTATACACATAGATTTGTATATGCGAAAAATGTACAGTTTTGTTTTAAATTACACAGTGTAACTACAAAATAATTTTACTTACATATAACGAACTAGCGAGGTGAGCTGAACTTTTACTAACGTCTTTGGAAAGTATTATGTTTTCCGCAATATATTTATACGAATATATTTAAGATTCACAATTTTTGAAAAAACAAAAAAATTCCGACCGAAGATTCCAGTATGCAAATCCTCACTGTATTTGAATGACCGATTTAGAATAAGCCTTACTGAAAATCGACATGACTTGGCAACTTACGCTGGTTATACGACATCAAATCCCCAATAAAAATTGTGACTTTTTATTCCTCCAAATAAATGGAACATTCGAAAACTTAAAGCCGATAATACCACTACTTCAACTATAACTAAAAACAATATACGTAATATTGACTTTTATTATTATTTCCAATTCGTTATCTACAATTTGTAGATAGAACGGGAGTCTGAAGAGACAGAGGTAGTGTGTGCATGCACGTCTAAAAATGTCCCGTTATCCAAAGAAATTCCGTTACTAAATTTATCCGTCGTTAATTGATAAACTGTAGAGAAGCGAGTAAACATAAATGTGAAAGTTCTTAATCTGCATAATGCTGATGTAATAGATATCAATTGATTTTTATATTGCCCTTCTAAAATTATATAATATTTTATTTGTTTTGTCGAAATAAAATCAGTTAGGGGTTGATGAATATGATTAGACAATAAAATAAACAACGGACAAGACTTGCGATGTCTCATGGCCAACCAATCAAAAGCGTTTCAGTTAATATGTTTGTAACGGAAGAGACGAAAACGTTTGGAAATGATGAAATTTAAAAATCCAAAAGTGCATACAAATCTTACAAAATTGTTTGCGTACAATATTAGAGTAGTTGCATCAGCTTGGTGACAGAGTCAGTGTGTGTGTGCGTGCAATGGAAATAGCAGGCGGAAGAAGGAATGTAATTGAGCGAATAAGAAGAGTATAAAAAAGAAATCGAAAAGTAGAGAGAGAGGGAGAGAGATAGGGAGCAGTTAACAACTCTAAAAGCTTGTTAAAAGACAGAAACGGAAACTTCGATGATATTGAAAGGAGAAGGAGACTGAGTAACAAGTGGTAGTAAGTTGTTATATTGATGTAAAAAATGAAATGAAATACTTATGTGGTTGAATACGAAGGCTGTAGTTTAAAATGATGAACGAATTGTTTAAAACTTAGTAATAAACAGATCATTGCTAGGTGGTGAAATATACATATGTACGTATGTACAAGCGTCAGGTGATTGCAGAAAAACTTAGAGGTAAATGGATTTATCCACATTTATTTACACATTTTTATACAATTTTTTAGCAGAATGTTTTCACATGAAAGTTTTCACATGTTTATAAGGAGAAATATTATTGGCAAATATTCCAATTACGGCAATTGTTATATTCGAAATCAAACTATTAAATGTAAAATGTTTCTTGTATTATGAAACGTTTTAGTGAAAAAATGCCAGACATAAAATAAAAAAATATGTATTTTTAGTGAAAAGTGTACAAATTTTAGAAAAAAAAAAAATAATAATAATAATAACACCCTTTGACATTACTAGGCTTTGTCTATGAGTACGACAAAACACTTCAAGGCAAAACGGCTACCAAATAAAGTTATAAGTTTTATTATTTATTTACATAGTGCATATTCGCGATTACTGCAGCGCTTTTAAGGTTGGTCAGAATCGACATATTGGCGAAAAAATATTCCACTAAATATGGGATAGTGTAGGAATTTAAATTATTTCAGTTTCATTTACATAAAACTAACCCTAGATATGTGGACTTATATATTTCCTACGATTAAAACAATTTACTTTAATTTATCCTTCTGATTTTACTTAAATGGAACATTTACTAGAATTTTACTTTACAAAAATGTCTTAATTTTTATAGGGATGCAACGTGCGGACAAATAATGGGGTGGCAATAATTTCTTAATAATTTTTTCTGATTCGAACAGTAAAATGTGGAAAATATGTTATTCCAAACTCTTTTAAAATATATTTTCTTTGAGCCAGCTCGTTGATCAATGCCAACCATTTTCAACACGATTCTTATTTAAATTGTATTGGCGAAACTTAATCAAACTCTGATAACAACCAAGTCTTGTGAACAACTTTCAGTACATCACCGAAATTAATGTGCAAATGTTTGCGCGAAATCGGTATAAATTTGCGATTTCTAGGTTGTTTGCCAAACACATGGACGCTCATAATTGATCCTTTTAAATTTTGGCTCGATTTATTTATTTATGATTATAAAATAAAATGCAGTAAAACTTGAATTTGAAGTTCAGAATATACATGAAAAATGTATTTGTCGTAATAGTGGCAACATAGAGGCATTTAATTTTATAAATTTTAAACATTGACCATTTTGAATATTTCCTTTGAAGACATACATACATATGATAAACTATATTCCATTTAACATTTTTTCTACGTTACCAGTTAAACAGTGATGTCAAATGCCTGTAGGACCATTTGCAATAAACATTTTATAGCAATGCAGTTCTTGTCCGATAATTTAAAAGCAATGTCTTAATATTATTTCAAAAAAAACTTACTTAACTTTCTTACCAGCATAGAGTTTGAATTCTATCAGTTAAATTGTAAAACAAAAAACACAAATTCGGTTTCAGTAATTTCTAAATTCAGTTTTTAGTTTCAGTTTAATTATTATTGCTTAATAAATGTTCTTAAGGTCTACCACTAAGTTTAAATTTTAAATTGTATTTGATAAATTTTATATACATATGCATGTATGTATGTATATAAATTTGGAAATGTTATTCTTGCTGTCAAACAAAGTGTCTGTTCACGTTTCACAAATTATGAAGTCTTTGCTACATTTTTCAAGAGATATCATGGCAATTTTTTTAAACAATAAAACAGTGTGCTAAATTTTCGAACACAACAACCAAAAATGTGAAACAACACATTCATAGCTTTCATGTTAAAATATCAAAGTTACTAACACAACTACGTATGTGATACAAGAGCATGGTACGGGACTTTTGGTACCGGTTCCACCGGTTCCACCGGTTCCTAGACGAGGAAAGCAAAAAACGAATGGTTCTTGAATAAGATAATGATGCAAATACCAAACATATCCAATAATTGTTCTCTTGGTCCCAAAAATTGCACTGTTAACTTCTTAGCATAAATTATGCTAATCGGTGTCAATCCAATTTAGTTATAATCGTGATCTAGTCGAGTGCGGTTCGGTTTAGAAAAGTGAGCCGGAGTGTGAAGAGACGGAAGTAGTGCGTGCGTGCATATCCAAAGAAAAGCATTAGTTGTTATTTGGAATGAGAAGGCAAATGTAAGGAAGGGTTTGATCAAGACAATGCCAATATAAAACATTTCAATTGATTTTTGTATTGGTTTTCCTTGAATAATGTAATTAGATGTAATGTAGTGCAGAAAGTTATTTTGTAAAGTTTGAACAATCAGAAAGTGCATAAAAAATCTAGCAAAATTGTTTGCTCCAAGATTAGGGCAGTTGCATCAGTGTAGGAACAAGCCAGTGTGTGTGAATTGCATACGGTGAGAGGAAAAGGGCAATTGAGCGAACAGAAAATATGTGTAAGAAAAAAGGAAATGAGAAGTGGGGAGAGAGAGAAGAGTTAATAATTCGCAATGCTTGTTAAAAGACAGAAACGGAAACTCCGTAGATGTTGAAAGAAGAAACTGAGCAACAAGTGGAGGTGGAGGTAAGTTGCTATGCCAAGAAAAATATGTTTTTATTATATACATATGTACATACAGTATTGCGCAAAACAAAAGCAACAAAATGTACTCCTGTACGATTTGTCCGAATTGAAGTTTTTCGAGGTCTTCCACCTAAATGTTTGGTTTTCATTTCTCTTGTCTGTCGATACTTCTTTATCAACCGGCAAATGCACGATCTATTAATTTTAAATTTTTTTGCTATCTCTGCTTGCTTCATACCAGCTAAAAAGTCATTAATTATTTCACTTTTTAATTTGTCTTCATGCTATTCCCTCGCCATGTTCTTAACGTTGTTAATATGCAAAGATCGTTGACAAACTGAATCAAATATTGCACAAATTGAAAGTATTTTACGGCAGCTTCTCAAAAACATTGTAAAAGTACCGCTAGATCGCGTTCTTTTTAAACCTATTCTCTTCTTTTTCTACTTTGTTGCTATTGTTTTGCGCAAGTGAATTCCGACTCTGCTGTACATTTTTTCATATTTCTTTTAAACGCAAGTGTTATTGTTGTTGTAATGTATTGGTTTTATAGCTTAATAATACCTTTTTGAAAATAAATGATAGCTTTGTTTTAAATATTTGGTTTTTATGAAAATTATGTATTTATAGTCTGGAGTACATTTTGTTGCTTTTGTTTTACTCAACACTGTATTATGTATGTAATTACAATACGATGTGTAGTATGAAGGCTGTATTGTTGAATGATATGTGTATTGTTTGAAAAGTAGTACAAATTGTTCTATTCCACAGATTACATCTGTGATAAAGCGATCAGGCAGTGACGAAATACACTTATACGTGAGTTGTATTAGAAAAAATTGGACTGGACTGGATATTTTTACAGTCCTACAATTTTTGAGTAGAATATTTTCAAATAAAGTATTTGTTTTTAAGGACAAGTTTATTAAGAATAATCAATGTGCAACATTTTTAGAAATATATTTTTGTTACATTCGGAATCAAATTATTAATTTTATTAAATGTGTTATATTTCTTGCTGCTGGGATATTTCGCATTTTTAAAATTGTTTTATAACATTTTACTCAATAAAGTGAAAAGTTTCAGTAAAAGTAGTTATTATGGCTTGAAATAACAGTAAATATGAATTGCCAAAACTTTGTTTTCCTTCCACAGATATTTTAATTTTAGTTAAGTTTGAAAGACCCTTTACTTTGGTTTTGTAGAACATTTTTCTATAAGATGTAATTTCTAATCAACAGTGAACAAAATATCTTCTCTTTTTCTTAGTCTGCAAATTTAAAATTTAATTTTTTTGGATAAACTCGCTCGAATTTTACCATTAATACAATTTCTCTGAATGGAAAGCGATTGCATAAATTTTTATATGCAACTAAAAACTTATCATACTTATAACGAATTAGCGAGTTGAGCTGCACTTTCACAAACGTCTTTGGTTATGTGACATCAAATCCCCAACAAAAATTGTGAATTTTTATTAAAGTCGATAATACCACTACTTTAACTATAACCAAAAACAATGCATGTAATATTGACTTTTATTATTATTATCAATGCGTTGTCTACAATTTGTAGTTTTTCGTTAATTTCTTTGTGTAATTGTATGTCGTTAACGAAAATTCAAAGCAAATCTTCACAAGGTTTCAGGATGAAGAATTGTATTTTATGTCACTTTGTGTTCCTGCCTGGGAATCCTGAGAAATTAACCTAGTTTCATTTTTTCGCTTCCCTACGAATTCTGTTCGGAACCGCCATTTTGGTAAACATTAATAAATTTGCGAATCCAAAGAACAATTTTGCGGATCCAAAGAAACAGAAATATTTTGCAAAATATGAAAGTTTTTAATAATAAGTGTAGTCCACATAGATTGCATACAAACTTAAGATTTTTATTATAAATTCTCAAAATTCAATAATTTCTTCGAAGTATATTTTAATTTTTGGCAATTTGTCTACCGAATTTTGTTATCATTTAGCTTTATGCTATCTGTGGTTACAGTAAATAAGTCTCGAATATCCAGACCGACGCATGACAATTGTACTCGTATATTTTTGAGGACTGTCGCAAAAAAGTTCAGATTTTCTAGTGTCCCAATCAAAACTATTCACAATATTAATTCTGAGTCTTACAACAACGACTTAACGACAAGACTCTCCTACAAGTGTCCCATTTTTAAATCTTTGGGACAAAATCCCGTTAAAAAGGGTTTTTGAAAATAAAAACTGGTTTCTGAAGATATTTCAAAATCCAGATTTTGTCGAGTAGTTGAATGGAATTCGCACACAATATAGGTAGAAACGACATTGGCTTCTCAGATCTGTAGCTTTCAAGATATGGAGCCTCGAATATGTAAGAAAAATTAATTTAGGTATTTTAACCTTTAGTAATATTCTTTGTTCCAAAAATCACGGTATTTTTTAATTTCGTACTTATCGTTACATCTCTTATGTTATAACAGATTTAATGTTATGTTCTTCTTAACGATTCGAAAGGTCTATTTGGAAATCAAACTTTCTATGCAGTGCGTTGATGGAAGATTATTTTGTAATATTAGGAGTTGATGAACATGATCAGGCAATATAGCAAACGACGAACAAGACTGGCGATGCCTCAAGGCCAATCAATCAATGACGTTTTAGTTAATATGTTTGCAACGGGAAACGGTTGGTAATTGTGACATTTAAAAAGCCAGAAGTGCATAAAAATCTTATAAAATTGTTTGCGTACCAGATTAGAGTTGTTGCATCAACTTAGCGTCTGAGTCGGTGTGTGTGCGTGCAATAAAAACAGCAGGCTGAAGAAGGAAATATAAATGAGCGAATAAAAAGTTAAAAAAAAAGCAAATTAAAATTGCAGAGAGAGATAGAGAGAGAGAGAGAGTGCACATAACAAAACAAAAAGCTGGTTAAAAGACAGAAACGGAAACTCCGACGATATGGAAAGAAGAAGGAGACTGAGCAACAAGTGGTAGTAAGTGGCTATACTGATTTAAAAAATGAAATTAAATATACCTATATTGTTGCATACAAAAGGCTGTAGTTTATAATGATGAACGAATTGTTTAAAATGTAGTAATAGAGATCGTTTTAAATAGATAATACAACGATGTATGGTAAGGCTATTGGTCGGTGGTGAAATACATGTACATGCAAGCGTGAGCTGATTGCAGAACAGAGGTAAATGGTTTTATCCACATTCACACAGTTTTTATAAAATTTTTCAGCAAAACATTCTTACATGAAGTATTTGTTTATAAGGGCAAATATTATCGGCAAATATTCAAATTATGGCGATTGTAATATTTGGTATCAGTCTATTAAATGTAAAGTATTTTTAGTATTATGAAAAATTTTAATGAAAAAAAAATTGCAGACATAAAATTTAATCGAACAGATCATGTGAAAATTACGTGTAAAATATGTCGCTTTATTGAAAAGTTTATAAATTTTTGAATGAAATATAAAAAAGAAAACGGTTTGGTTGCCTATAAATACGGCAAAGCCACATTTTAAGGCAAATAAAGTTATTAGTTTTATTATTTATCTACATATTGCACCAACCATTTAAGGTTGGTCAGAACCGACACATTGGCGAAAAACTATTCCACTAAATATGGGATAGTGTAGAAATTTAAATTATTTCAGTTTCATTTACATAAAACTTGCCCTAAACTTGTGGACTTATACATATATTTCTTACGACTAAAACAATTTATTTTAATTTATCCTACATATTTCACCTTGATGTACCACTTATTAAAATTTTACTTTACAAAAATGTCTTAATTTATATAGGGATACAACGTGCGGACAAATAATGGGGTGGCAATAATTTTTTAATAATTTTCCGATTCGAACAGTAAAATGTGGAAGATATTTTATTCGAAAACTCCTTAAAAATATATTTTCTTCGAGCTAGCTCGTTGATCAATGCCAACCATTTTCAATACGATTCTTATTTAAATTGTATTAGCGAAACTTAGTCAAACTCTGATAACAACAAAGTCTTGTGAACAATTTTCAGTACATCATCGAAATTAGTGTGCAAATGTTTGCTGAAATCAGTATAAATTTGCGATTTCTAGGGTGCTTGTCAAACACATGGACGTTCATAACTGATCCTTTCATATTTTAGCTCGATTTATTTATTTTGGG
Source organism: Philornis downsi (assembly GCA_019455685.1). NCBI lineage: Eukaryota > Metazoa > Arthropoda > Insecta > Diptera > Muscidae > Philornis > Philornis downsi. The sequence continues at coordinate 2,035 of JAHXMU010034828.1, read as the reverse complement.
ATATTATGATTATAAAATAAAATGCAATAAAACTTGAACAATGAACTTAAACTTGAATTTGAAGTTCAGAATTTACATGAAAAATGTATTTGTCTTAATAGTGACAACATATATAATGTACATATATCTCCTTGCCAATATACATATAGAATTTAATTTAATAGATTTTGAAAATTGAACATTTTGAATATTTCCTTTGAGGACATATGATAAACTATATTCCATTCAACATTTTTTCTATGTTACTAGAAAAACAGTGATGCCAAATGCCTGTAGGACCATTTGCAATAAACATTTTATAGCAATGCAGTTCTTGTCTGATAATTTAAAAGCCATGTCTTAATATTATCTAAAAAAACTTACTTAACTTTCTTACCAGCATAGAGTCGGAATTCTATCAGTTGAATTGTAAAAAAAACACAAATTGGTTTCAGTAGATTCTAAATTCAGTTTTTTGTCTCAGTTTAATTATTACTGCTTAATAAATGTTCTTAAAATCTTCCACTAAGTTCTCAAAAATTTGAAAAATGTAGTAATGATTGCATAATTTGTGAAACGTAAACAGACACTTTGTTTGACAGTAAGAATAGCATTCCCAAATGTACATATATAAAATTTATCATTCTATTTGATCATTATTACATTTTTCAAGACATTTTTCATTACTACATTTTTCAAGACATATCATAATGACAATTTTATCTAACAATAAAACAGAGTTTTACATTTTCGAACACAACGGCCTAAAATGTGAAACAACACATTCATAGCTTTCATGTTAAAATATCAAAGTTACTAACACAACTACGTATGTGATACAAGAGCATGGTACGGGACTTTTGGTATAGCTCTCCACCGGTTCCTAGACGAGGAAAACGACAAACGAATGGTTCTTGAATAAGATAACGATGCAAATACCAAACATATCCAATAATTGTTCTCTTGGTCCCAAAAATTGCACTGTTAACTTCTTAGCATAAATTATGCTAATCGGTGTCAATCCAATTTAGTTATAATCGTGATCTAGTCGAGTGCGGTTCGGTTTAGAAAAGAGAGCGGGAGTGTGAAGAGACAGAGGTAGTGTGTGCGTTCATGTCCAAAGAAAAGCATTAGTTGTTATTTGGAATGAGAAGGCAAATGTAAGAAAGATGTATGTGGAAGGGTTTGATCAAGACAATGCCAATATAAAACATTTCAATTGATTTTTGTATTGCTTTTCCTTGAATAATGTAATTAGATGTAATGTAGTACAGAAGGTTATTTTGTAACCTTGGAAAGTGATGGTTATGATCAGAGCAATAAAATTAATGGTGGACAAGACTTGAAATGTAAAATAATCGGAAAAAACATTTGGCAAATGTGACGTTTAACAATCAGAAAGCGCATAAAAAAATCTACCAAAATTGTTTGCTTCAAGATTAGGGCAGTTGCATCAGTGTAGGATCAAGCCAGTGTGTGTGAATTGCATACGGTGAGAGGAAGAGGGTAATTGAGCGAACAGAAAGTATGTATAGGAAAAAAGGAAATGGGAAGTGGGGGGAGAGAGAAGTGTAAATAATTCGCAATGGTTGTTAAAAGACAGAAACGGAAACTCCGCAGATGTTGAAAGAAGAAGCTGAGGAACAATTGGAAGTGGAGGTATGTTGCTATGCTGAGAAAAATATGTTTTTATTTTATGTACATACATATGTATATGTATGTAGTTGCATACGATGTATAAGATGATGTATTGTTTATAAAGTAGTAGACAATAGAAGTTGTTCTAAGTTGACAATAAAGCGATTACATCTGTGGTAAAGCGATCAGGCAGTGACGAAATGCACTTGTATGTCAGTTGTAATAGAGAAAACGTTTGTGAATATTTTTACAGTTCTTATACAATTTTTCAATAGAACATTTTCAAATAAAGCGTTTGCTTTTAAGGACAAACTTTTTAAGAATAATCAATGCGCCACATTTTTAGAAATATATTTCTGTTATATATTTTTTTCGGAATCAAATTATTAATTTTATTTTTAATTATATTTCTTGTTGT
>JAHXMU010034629.1:0-13903 GCA_019455685.1 Philornis downsi | reverse complement strand
GAACATTACTTATTACTTTATTCTGTTGGATGACAGATTCAAAACTGAGTGCTTTTTACATTATTGCCTTAATATATCTTACGTTATTTGCTAGTCAGCAAAACTAAACAACGTACATTTGGTTTACAGTTATGCAGAATTGGTAATTTGTTTACCGTGTGAAACAGTTTAACGGATGTAGTTCAGACATTTTATTTGGAAATATTGAGGTGAAATTACAATATGCTTATATTTTAAATTATTGAAATATATGTATTATGTATGTGATTGTACATGTAGTTATTGTAACGGATGTAGTGTTGACACGAGTGCCAAATAATGAAATTAAAGTGAATTTTGAAATATGTGTGTTTATATGTAGGAGTGTATGTGTTGTTGTTGTGTTTAGAGGTTGTTGTGTGTTGTTGTGTTAGGTGTTGTGTTAGGGGTAACCCGTAACTCCTCCCTCCTTAGAATGAAGTGACGGCCAAAGGGATTTTGGAGTGTCCACGATCGGAGCTTCATTTACATTTTGGGTGATTTTATACGTTTTGATTGTTGGTCGTCTTGTGATTATAATTCCGATTATCGCTAAAAGCGTGATCATCATTGATCCTAATGTTAAGTATGTAAAAATTGCATGTTTTTCTGTAGTTTTTTGCAGGTTCTCTATCGATCTCATGTTTTGAAATCGGTATTCGTTTAGTTTCGGTATGGTAATCTTGTCTTCTTTTGAAAGCGAAATTATGGTAGTGTTATAGACTGTTCCAAATTCGATTAAATATCTCGTATCCCAGTACTGATCTATAATTCCGTTATACCATATATTGTTTACGGCGATCATGCAATTTGGGAAGTAGATCAGCTTTGTTCCGCTTATTATATACGTTTCTGTAAAATTTTCGCATATAGTTGTCAATTCTGTTGGTGCGATATTAGTAAGGAGGAGATAGTTTTCCTCAGGGGTTTCTATGTTAACTTTTTTTCCAATATCCCGTAGATGGCATGAGGATGTATTGTGTTTGTGTATTATGTCTATTATACAATCATTGTTTATTTTGAATTTATTTTTATTTAGGTGTTTACAGTAAAATATATCTTCTATTTTTTTACATTTTTCTTCATACAATATCAATTTGTTATCATTAACTAATGCAAATTCATCGCTTATTATTTGTAGGGTTTTATTAATTGGTGTTTGAATAATGTGATACATTGTATATGAACTGTTTGCTATAGTGGGAATTTGTATATTAAATATAATATTCGTATTGTTGTAGTATGCTGTTAATTCTAAAAGTTCGTATATGTGTTCTGGGGAAATGATGTCTATTGTATTGTTCAGTGATCCGTGAATTTGTGTTAATTCTAAAGGGTCCATTATTAATTTGGGAATAATGTTTAATTTGGATAATACAATTGCTTCAGCAATGTTATTAAAGTGTTGTGTCAATATGTCTATGTTGTAGTTTATTTGGTTTAGCTGTTGAATTTGTATGAGGGTGTTAATGGTAGGGTTGAGTGTATTTCTACTCCGTTCCTGGATATGCCGAATAGATTTTGTAATGATTTCTTGCTCAGCGTTAATATGATTTGTTATGTTCCTAAATCTTTGAATCATATTAGAATTCAGAATCATTTGTTGGCTGTATGTCGCATTCAATTTGTTATTCTTCGCCAATAATTCGTTAATGTCATTATTAATTCTCTCCGCATCCGAATAGTCCATATTTCCTGTAATAAATTTTATTGTAGACCCAAGGACATTTACGAGTCCTCTTTTTGGTCTAGTTCTTGGTATGAGTAAGTCTAGTTTTGCCCTAAGTCCATCGAATTTTGATTTCGTCGTTTCCAATGCTGTCTTAGCCAAGTATATTGGTTTAATCTGTCCAAGTGTTTGTAGTCTGTCATTATTCTAGCAGTACCAAGTTTCAATGGAATTAATCCCTGTGTGTCTGGTATATCAATTACTGTGACGTTTGCTCCTGTAAGGGCAAGCCTGAGAAAGGGAAAGGAAAATATAAGTTTTATGTTTCACGTTTTCGTCTCAATTTAGATTTGTGGAGTTTTTGTCCGTTATCAGTAAGAAGAGTTACTCTATTGTTTTTCTTAACAATTCTTTTTGAGTATCTAGGGGTAACCTTATTTCGCCTACACTCTTTTCTGTATATATTTTCACCCTCATTAAATGTTTCCGGTTCTTCCCTACTGTGGTTCAAATTGTCGATTCGCTTATGACTGTCCTTTGTCAGTTTTTCTCGTACAATTTGATATAACTCGTTTTGAAACTTTTTCATCTGAATTAAATAGTCGTGTTGCGTGTCATAGTCCAATTTCTTTTCAAACTCGAGTGTTCTACCGTAAAACAGTTCAAATGGAGTCAATTTAGTGGCAGAGTGAATTGAATTGTTATACGTCATGAGTACTTCAGACAGAATGTCGTCATGGTCTAATGGAAGTCCGGAATTTTTGTATGTGTCGTCTATTATTCTGTATGTCTCTGTAATGGTTGAATATAATCGTTCTACCGGGGAGTTACCAGAGCTTTGCTGGAAGGAGGTATAATGGGCTTCAATATTGTTAATCTTACAAAAATCCTTGAAAATCGACGCAGTAAATTCTGCACCTTGGTCACACACAATCTTCCTCGGGAAGCCGTGAAGGCTTATAAAGTGTTTGAAGCTTTTCCATATCGATATACTGTTCCTTGATTCCAATGGGTAAGCTGATGCGAATTTAGAAAATTTGTCAATCAGGATGAGAATATTATGTCTGTTAATACAATATACGTCCAAATGGACTATGTCCAATGGTTTGTCTGGAATTTCGGGTCTCTCAAATTTTGGTTTCGGGGGTTTTCTGTCATATTTTAGCGTCTGACATGTATTGCAGTGGTTGATACATTGGGTAATTTTATTTTTCATGTTGGGAAAATAAAATCTACGTTTCAAGTGTTCTAAGGTTTCTTGAATACCTCTATGGTTATGAGTCATGTGGTAATTGTTTATTAATTTGTCCTGGTCGTCAGCATCTTTGATGTCCTCTAATATAGTTTTGCATCGTATAAGTTTGTAAATTTTTCCATTAGCGAAATACCTAGAGTATATATTTTCAACTGTCCTAAATGTATCGTCGTCTGTCATTATCGCTGAAAGTTTATTGGGTGTAATGTATTCTTTAAAAATGTCGGTCATATCTGTCTCATTATACTCTTGTCTATTTATAGTTTTTCTCATCTTGTTTTTGAAGACCATTTCCAGGGTCGTTGGAGAAATTTTGTCTACCTTCTGCAAGATTATCTGCAGATTGAATTCGTTAATCGATCTCTCGGAAATTGAAATTCCATCATCATTGTTTTCCTCGGCAGAGTGAACTGTTGTTCCAGCCGTTGCTACAGTAATGTCGGCAGCAGTTATGTTAATTTCCACTTTTTTCAAGCATTCAGGCTCTTCGATCTTGATTCGACTCAAGACATCCGCGTTAGTGTTAAGTTTTCCTTTCTTGTAGATTACTTCGTAATCGAATTCTTCCAGTTTAAGTCGCCACCTAACCAATTTCGAATTCGGTTCTTTAAGGCTCATTATCCAAGTAAGAGGCCTATGGTCCGTCACTATTTTGAATTGAATTGAAAAAAAAAATTGAAGAATGACCAAACAAATAGGGCCTGAAATACTTCGTTGCCCAAACAATGGCTAACAGTTCTTTTTCTATCGTTGAGTAATTGACTTCTGTGTCCGTCAATGTCCTACTTGCAAAACAAATCGGCCTGTCACTGCCAATTGGGCCTTGTGACAGAACAGCGCCTAAAGCAAAGTCGCTGGCATCGGTAGTCAAATTAAAAGGTTTTGTGAAATCGGGGTACTGAAGCACTGGGTCGTTAATCAACAGATTTTTACACATTTCAAAAGTCTTCATATATCGGTCATCAAAGACAATTTTTCCACCTTTTTTCAGACATGCAGTCAGTGGTTTTGTCAGTTTTGAGAAATCCCGAATAAATTTCCTGTAATAACCTAATAACCCTAAAAATGATTTAATGGCCTTTTGTGTCTTATGACCAAGAAAAGCACATTCTTTGTACAAAAATTCAGATTTGTCTAACTGAATTTTCAAATTGGCTTGCCTTAGTCTCTCAAACACTTTTTTAAGGTTCTGCATATGTTCTTGCAGTGAGGTGGAGTAGATTATTATATCATCTAGATATACCAAACAAACGGAACCTATTAGGTCTTTTAATACATTGTCCATGACTCTTTGGAAGGTCGATGGAGCATTTTTAAGACCAAAAGGCATTCTAACAAACTCGAAATGCCCCCCATCTACGGAAAATGCCGTTTTACTAACATCTTTTGATAGCATTTCGATTTGATGGAAGCCACTTGCAAGATCTAAGGTCGTAAAATACATACTCCTACCTAATTTATCAAGAATTTCATTCATATTAGGTATGGGGTATTTATCGCAAATCGTTTTCTCATTTAATTTACGGAAGTCGATAACCAGCCTCCATTTCTGGATGTTGCTAGCGTCCCTCTTTTTTTGGCACTATCCACACTATCCAGGGTGAGAAACTGGGTCTTATTATGCCCTGTTCTAACATTTTATTTATCTGATTTCGTACTTGTTCCTTTTGGACATACGGGTATCTATACGATTTCGTGTATATTGGAATATCGTCCGTTGTATTAATTGCGTGTTTTATCTGGTTCGAGAAACTTAGGGGTTCCCCTTCTCTGAAAAATATATCCTCAAATTTCTTGCAAAGTGATAACAAAGATTTCTTCTCTTCGGTATTTAAATGGTTCGTTCTTAAAATCGTAGATAGATTGTCCGTAGTCATAGGTGTAGGTGTGTCGTAATCTATATTACAATTATTAACTTCAATATAGTTTTGAGAGTTATAGGGGACTGTCTTCACAGGTTGTTCTATATATACTATTTCTTCTTGATCCGGGATATTTGATATTTCTACATGGCTGTACCAGTTTTTCGCATAGTATATTCCTTCTGAGAGAAATACGTTTGGCTGTCTTCTGCAGAAAAAAATCACCATTATTAGTATCTACCGGGATTTTAGTTATAAGCTTGGAGCAGGGAGGAATGTGAATTTTATCAGAAGTTAGGTTTGGTTTGAATTGTAATGGTATCGAAGAATTGTTGGTGACTAGGGTCTTGTTACCCAAATCAACCTTAGCTTTTAAAGTATCCAAAATGTCGAGACCAATCAATCCGTCGAAATAATTGTGAAATCTGAAAACGAATAATTCCATTTCACCTCTTTCTCTAAATTCTACGAACAGTGGCAACTTAATCTTCTTATTTAATGAATGTTTGCTTAAGATTGTGGTAATGGTTATTGTGTTGCAGGTCTGACAGTCTTCCTGTTTCACAAATTCTGGATTTATAAATGAGGACGACGCACCGGTATCTATCAAGAATCTAAGTGGTCTGCCAAACGGGGATGAGATGTTGATATAGGGTAGAGTCTGTCCGTGTCTGTTAATATCTATGTATCCTGTTGGGATACAGAGGCGTTCAACCGAAAATTTTCCGAATCATCTACTTCATTGATCGTATTATGGACCGTGTAATTGTCTTGGTTGGTGAGCTGTTCGGCGATGTAATTCTGGTCGCAATTGCAATCCTGATAAACATAGCCCAGATCATTGTCTTGTTCAATAGTCTCGTTCCGATCATAACAATAGTATTCATCCAAGGTAGTGTCGATATTATGGAGTTCATGTGGTCTGAATGCACCTGCCGTCCTATGTGTTTGGCCGCTGGTTGGTCTTCTTATATGGGTATAACCTGAACTACTGTCCATGGGTTCAGGGGGTGGAACGGTTTGAGGACGTTGTTGGTAGGCTATGTTGGGGTTTATGGGTAATCTAGGATTAAATTGTGGTCTTTTTTGACCAAAAGCGTTTATAGGGGTATTAATTCGGGTCAGTGGTCCTTGTGTTACGACATTACTTGGAGTGTTAGACTGACGATTAGAAAAGTTAACTGGAGTTTTGATTACATTTGTGTTATATGGGTATGGTGATCTAATAGGGGTTTGTGTGACAACATAAGGTTGTTGAAATCTATTTATTGAATTTATTTGTCCTGATGGAGTGTTTAGGTAATTAAACGGTAAATATCTTTGTTGACCAACAGTTGGAACGTACGTCGAGGTCTTTTTCGTATAGTAAATGTTCTGTTCCTGAATGCAGAATGAAAGCGCTTCAGACAAAGATCCAGGTCTCATTGACCGAATGTTCGAGCCCAAAGGTTCTTTGAGTCCCGATAAAAAAATGTTTAAGCACATTTCAGCGAATAGTTTCTGCTTTGCATCTATTACACTTCTATTGTTTTCATGGATCAGAATGTTGTTGTTAATTGAAGACTGAATCTCAATAATTAAGCCATAGAATTGTTCAACAGTCTGTTTTAAGTTATGTAAGTCTCGAATCAAGGATGTTTCATTTTTTTTATCTGAGTAAGTTAGGATTAAATTTGCCCTAATGTCTTCCCAAATTAAAGGTGTTCCGTATACATTTAACACTTCGTTGGCCTGTCCAACTATTTTGTTCCGAATTGCCCTCAGAAGGATTCGGGCGTAATTTGTTCCGTCCACGTTCGTCAAATACCCCAAAATTTCTTCGACATTCGCTAGGAATTCGTAAAGAAGTCTTGGGTTCCCGTCAAATTTTGGGAGATCTTTAATTGCGTCTGGTATCCGTAATGAGTCAAAGATTTGGCTAGAATTTGAGAAAGGAGCATTGGGGACGTTCATTTGGAGGATTGGAGTAGGGTTTTCACCGTTTTCATTAGTCATTTCTTGTTCTGGGATAGGAACTAAGTGTCTTTGGGTTGTGGAAGGTCTTAATCTACGCATTAATTTTGTGTCTTTTATACTCTTGTTTATTATATTTATGTTTCTACTTAATAATAGCTTAAACTGTATCTATTTACCATACTAAAATTATGATGTTTTTCATAGTCGTCCTTCTGATTTGGGTGGTGGTTTATAATGTTGCAGATTCCAGTGATTGATGTAGATGTCCAGCTAGCTGATGATACAGGTGTTCTACAGGTGATAGTTGCACAGATGTTGTTGTTGAGTTAGTTTTCACTAAGCCTTTAATTGTGAGTGTTTTTTTATTTCTGTTCTTATAACACGTGTAGGGGTTTATTTGTTTTGTTTTAGCTTAATAATTTATCCCAAGCACTATTGTGATTGTCTTTTGCCATATACCGTAGCAAAAAGGGATTTATTCACTATTATTATATTCTTTAATAATAAGAGTTTTTTTTATTGTTTTTCCTATTATTAACCGTAATAGAAGTTTTCTCTTTTTTTTCACTATTATTAACCGTAATAGGAGTTTTCTCTATTATTTTTTTTTTCACTATAAACCGTAGCGAAATGTCTTTAGGGAACCGTAAGTTGATAAACCGTCAACTTTTCCGACTGCACCAGTTACGTCTTTGAAAAAAAACAAAAGCACTTTTTTTAATTACACGAACATTACTTATTACTTTATTCTGTTGGATGACAGATTCAAAACTGAGTGCTTTTTACATTATTGCCTTAATATATCTTACGTTATTTGCTAGTCAGCAAAACTAAACAACGTACATTTGGTTTACAGTTATGCAGAATTGGTAATTTGTTTACCGTGTGAAACAGTTTAACGGATGTAGTTCAGACATTTTATTTGGAAATATTGAGGTGAAATTACAATATGCTTATATTTTAAATTATTGAAATATATGTATTATGTATGTGATTGTACATGTAGTTATTGTAACGGATGTAGTGTTGACACGAGTGCCAAATAATGAAATTAAAGTGAATTTTGAAATATGTGTGTTTATATGTAGGAGTGTATGTGTTGTTGTTGTGTTTAGAGGTTGTTGTGTGTTGTTGTGTTAGGTGTTGTGTTAGGGGTAACCCGTAACTCCTCCCTCCTTAGAATGAAGTGACGGCCAAAGGGATTTTGGAGTGTCCACGATCGGAGCTTCATTTACATTTTGGGTGATTTTATACGTTTTGATTGTTGGTCGTCTTGTGATTATAATTCCGATTATCGCTAAAAGCGTGATCATCATTGATCCTAATGTTAAGTATGTAAAAATTGCATGTTTTTCTGTAGTTTTTTGCAGGTTCTCTATCGATCTCATGTTTTGAAATCGGTATTCGTTTAGTTTCGGTATGGTAATCTTGTCTTCTTTTGAAAGCGAAATTATGGTAGTGTTATAGACTGTTCCAAATTCGATTAAATATCTCGTATCCCAGTACTGATCTATAATTCCGTTATACCATATATTGTTTACGGCGATCATGCAATTTGGGAAGTAGATCAGCTTTGTTCCGCTTATTATATACGTTTCTGTAAAATTTTCGCATATAGTTGTCAATTCTGTTGGTGCGATATTAGTAAGGAGGAGATAGTTTTCCTCAGGGGTTTCTATGTTAACTTTTTTTCCAATATCCCGTAGATGGCATGAGGATGTATTGTGTTTGTGTATTATGTCTATTATACAATCATTGTTTATTTTGAATTTATTTTTATTTAGGTGTTTACAGTAAAATATATCTTCTATTTTTTTACATTTTTCTTCATACAATATCAATTTGTTATCATTAACTAATGCAAATTCATCGCTTATTATTTGTAGGGTTTTATTAATTGGTGTTTGAATAATGTGATACATTGTATATGAACTGTTTGCTATAGTGGGAATTTGTATATTAAATATAATATTCGTATTGTTGTAGTATGCTGTTAATTCTAAAAGTTCGTATATGTGTTCTGGGGAAATGATGTCTATTGTATTGTTCAGTGATCCGTGAATTTGTGTTAATTCTAAAGGGTCCATTATTAATTTGGGAATAATGTTTAATTTGGATAATACAATTGCTTCAGCAATGTTATTAAAGTGTTGTGTCAATATGTCTATGTTGTAGTTTATTTGGTTTAGCTGTTGAATTTGTATGAGGGTGTTAATGGTAGGGTTGAGTGTATTTCTACTCCGTTCCTGGATATGCCGAATAGATTTTGTAATGATTTCTTGCTCAGCGTTAATATGATTTGTTATGTTCCTAAATCTTTGAATCATATTAGAATTCAGAATCATTTGTTGGCTGTATGTCGCATTCAATTTGTTATTCTTCGCCAATAATTCGTTAATGTCATTATTAATTCTCTCCGCATCCGAATAGTCCATATTTCCTGTAATAAATTTTATTGTAGACCCAAGGACATTTACGAGTCCTCTTTTTGGTCTAGTTCTTGGTATGAGTAAGTCTAGTTTTGCCCTAAGTCCATCGAATTTTGATTTCGTCGTTTCCAATGCTGTCTTAGCCAAGTATATTGGTTTAATCTGTCCAAGTGTTTGTAGTCTGTCATTATTCTAGCAGTACCAAGTTTCAATGGAATTAATCCCTGTGTGTCTGGTATATCAATTACTGTGACGTTTGCTCCTGTAAGGGCAAGCCTGAGAAAGGGAAAGGAAAATATAAGTTTTATGTTTCACGTTTTCGTCTCAATTTAGATTTGTGGAGTTTTTGTCCGTTATCAGTAAGAAGAGTTACTCTATTGTTTTTCTTAACAATTCTTTTTGAGTATCTAGGGGTAACCTTATTTCGCCTACACTCTTTTCTGTATATATTTTCACCCTCATTAAATGTTTCCGGTTCTTCCCTACTGTGGTTCAAATTGTCGATTCGCTTATGACTGTCCTTTGTCAGTTTTTCTCGTACAATTTGATATAACTCGTTTTGAAACTTTTTCATCTGAATTAAATAGTCGTGTTGCGTGTCATAGTCCAATTTCTTTTCAAACTCGAGTGTTCTACCGTAAAACAGTTCAAATGGAGTCAATTTAGTGGCAGAGTGAATTGAATTGTTATACGTCATGAGTACTTCAGACAGAATGTCGTCATGGTCTAATGGAAGTCCGGAATTTTTGTATGTGTCGTCTATTATTCTGTATGTCTCTGTAATGGTTGAATATAATCGTTCTACCGGGGAGTTACCAGAGCTTTGCTGGAAGGAGGTATAATGGGCTTCAATATTGTTAATCTTACAAAAATCCTTGAAAATCGACGCAGTAAATTCTGCACCTTGGTCACACACAATCTTCCTCGGGAAGCCGTGAAGGCTTATAAAGTGTTTGAAGCTTTTCCATATCGATATACTGTTCCTTGATTCCAATGGGTAAGCTGATGCGAATTTAGAAAATTTGTCAATCAGGATGAGAATATTATGTCTGTTAATACAATATACGTCCAAATGGACTATGTCCAATGGTTTGTCTGGAATTTCGGGTCTCTCAAATTTTGGTTTCGGGGGTTTTCTGTCATATTTTAGCGTCTGACATGTATTGCAGTGGTTGATACATTGGGTAATTTTATTTTTCATGTTGGGAAAATAAAATCTACGTTTCAAGTGTTCTAAGGTTTCTTGAATACCTCTATGGTTATGAGTCATGTGGTAATTGTTTATTAATTTGTCCTGGTCGTCAGCATCTTTGATGTCCTCTAATATAGTTTTGCATCGTATAAGTTTGTAAATTTTTCCATTAGCGAAATACCTAGAGTATATATTTTCAACTGTCCTAAATGTATCGTCGTCTGTCATTATCGCTGAAAGTTTATTGGGTGTAATGTATTCTTTAAAAATGTCGGTCATATCTGTCTCATTATACTCTTGTCTATTTATAGTTTTTCTCATCTTGTTTTTGAAGACCATTTCCAGGGTCGTTGGAGAAATTTTGTCTACCTTCTGCAAGATTATCTGCAGATTGAATTCGTTAATCGATCTCTCGGAAATTGAAATTCCATCATCATTGTTTTCCTCGGCAGAGTGAACTGTTGTTCCAGCCGTTGCTACAGTAATGTCGGCAGCAGTTATGTTAATTTCCACTTTTTTCAAGCATTCAGGCTCTTCGATCTTGATTCGACTCAAGACATCCGCGTTAGTGTTAAGTTTTCCTTTCTTGTAGATTACTTCGTAATCGAATTCTTCCAGTTTAAGTCGCCACCTAACCAATTTCGAATTCGGTTCTTTAAGGCTCATTATCCAAGTAAGAGGCCTATGGTCCGTCACTATTTTGAATTGAATTGAAAAAAAAAATTGAAGAATGACCAAACAAATAGGGCCTGAAATACTTCGTTGCCCAAACAATGGCTAACAGTTCTTTTTCTATCGTTGAGTAATTGACTTCTGTGTCCGTCAATGTCCTACTTGCAAAACAAATCGGCCTGTCACTGCCAATTGGGCCTTGTGACAGAACAGCGCCTAAAGCAAAGTCGCTGGCATCGGTAGTCAAATTAAAAGGTTTTGTGAAATCGGGGTACTGAAGCACTGGGTCGTTAATCAACAGATTTTTACACATTTCAAAAGTCTTCATATATCGGTCATCAAAGACAATTTTTCCACCTTTTTTCAGACATGCAGTCAGTGGTTTTGTCAGTTTTGAGAAATCCCGAATAAATTTCCTGTAATAACCTAATAACCCTAAAAATGATTTAATGGCCTTTTGTGTCTTATGACCAAGAAAAGCACATTCTTTGTACAAAAATTCAGATTTGTCTAACTGAATTTTCAAATTGGCTTGCCTTAGTCTCTCAAACACTTTTTTAAGGTTCTGCATATGTTCTTGCAGTGAGGTGGAGTAGATTATTATATCATCTAGATATACCAAACAAACGGAACCTATTAGGTCTTTTAATACATTGTCCATGACTCTTTGGAAGGTCGATGGAGCATTTTTAAGACCAAAAGGCATTCTAACAAACTCGAAATGCCCCCCATCTACGGAAAATGCCGTTTTACTAACATCTTTTGATAGCATTTCGATTTGATGGAAGCCACTTGCAAGATCTAAGGTCGTAAAATACATACTCCTACCTAATTTATCAAGAATTTCATTCATATTAGGTATGGGGTATTTATCGCAAATCGTTTTCTCATTTAATTTACGGAAGTCGATAACCAGCCTCCATTTCTGGATGTTGCTAGCGTCCCTCTTTTTTTGGCACTATCCACACTATCCAGGGTGAGAAACTGGGTCTTATTATGCCCTGTTCTAACATTTTATTTATCTGATTTCGTACTTGTTCCTTTTGGACATACGGGTATCTATACGATTTCGTGTATATTGGAATATCGTCCGTTGTATTAATTGCGTGTTTTATCTGGTTCGAGAAACTTAGGGGTTCCCCTTCTCTGAAAAATATATCCTCAAATTTCTTGCAAAGTGATAACAAAGATTTCTTCTCTTCGGTATTTAAATGGTTCGTTCTTAAAATCGTAGATAGATTGTCCGTAGTCATAGGTGTAGGTGTGTCGTAATCTATATTACAATTATTAACTTCAATATAGTTTTGAGAGTTATAGGGGACTGTCTTCACAGGTTGTTCTATATATACTATTTCTTCTTGATCCGGGATATTTGATATTTCTACATGGCTGTACCAGTTTTTCGCATAGTATATTCCTTCTGAGAGAAATACGTTTGGCTGTCTTCTGCAGAAAAAAATCACCATTATTAGTATCTACCGGGATTTTAGTTATAAGCTTGGAGCAGGGAGGAATGTGAATTTTATCAGAAGTTAGGTTTGGTTTGAATTGTAATGGTATCGAAGAATTGTTGGTGACTAGGGTCTTGTTACCCAAATCAACCTTAGCTTTTAAAGTATCCAAAATGTCGAGACCAATCAATCCGTCGAAATAATTGTGAAATCTGAAAACGAATAATTCCATTTCACCTCTTTCTCTAAATTCTACGAACAGTGGCAACTTAATCTTCTTATTTAATGAATGTTTGCTTAAGATTGTGGTAATGGTTATTGTGTTGCAGGTCTGACAGTCTTCCTGTTTCACAAATTCTGGATTTATAAATGAGGACGACGCACCGGTATCTATCAAGAATCTAAGTGGTCTGCCAAACGGGGATGAGATGTTGATATAGGGTAGAGTCTGTCCGTGTCTGTTAATATCTATGTATCCTGTTGGGATACAGAGGCGTTCAACCGAAAATTTTCCGAATCATCTACTTCATTGATCGTATTATGGACCGTGTAATTGTCTTGGTTGGTGAGCTGTTCGGCGATGTAATTCTGGTCGCAATTGCAATCCTGATAAACATAGCCCAGATCATTGTCTTGTTCAATAGTCTCGTTCCGATCATAACAATAGTATTCATCCAAGGTAGTGTCGATATTATGGAGTTCATGTGGTCTGAATGCACCTGCCGTCCTATGTG
Organism: Philornis downsi; assembly: GCA_019455685.1. Classification (NCBI taxonomy): domain Eukaryota; kingdom Metazoa; phylum Arthropoda; class Insecta; order Diptera; family Muscidae; genus Philornis; species Philornis downsi. The sequence goes on along the minus strand of JAHXMU010034629.1, from coordinate 665 downwards.
TTTGGCCGCTGGTTGGTCTTCTTATATGGGTATAACCTGAACTACTGTCCATGGGTTCAGGGGGTGGAACGGTTTGAGGACGTTGTTGGTAGGCTATGTTGGGGTTTATGGGTAATCTAGGATTAAATTGTGGTCTTTTTTGACCAAAAGCGTTTATAGGGGTATTAATTCGGGTCAGTGGTCCTTGTGTTACGACATTACTTGGAGTGTTAGACTGACGATTAGAAAAGTTAACTGGAGTTTTGATTACATTTGTGTTATATGGGTATGGTGATCTAATAGGGGTTTGTGTGACAACATAAGGTTGTTGAAATCTATTTATTGAATTTATTTGTCCTGATGGAGTGTTTAGGTAATTAAACGGTAAATATCTTTGTTGACCAACAGTTGGAACGTACGTCGAGGTCTTTTTCGTATAGTAAATGTTCTGTTCCTGAATGCAGAATGAAAGCGCTTCAGACAAAGATCCAGGTCTCATTGACCGAATGTTCGAGCCCAAAGGTTCTTTGAGTCCCGATAAAAAAATGTTTAAGCACATTTCAGCGAATAGTTTCTGCTTTGCATCTATTACACTTCTATTGTTTTCATGGATCAGAATGTTGTTGTTAATTGAAGACTGAATCTCAATAATTAAGCCATAGAATTGTTCAACAGTCTGTTTTAAG
>JAHXMU010034611.1:0-13903 GCA_019455685.1 Philornis downsi | reverse complement strand
GAACATTACTTATTACTTTATTCTGTTGGATGACAGATTCAAAACTGAGTGCTTTTTACATTATTGCCTTAATATATCTTACGTTATTTGCTAGTCAGCAAAACTAAACAACGTACATTTGGTTTACAGTTATGCAGAATTGGTAATTTGTTTACCGTGTGAAACAGTTTAACGGATGTAGTTCAGACATTTTATTTGGAAATATTGAGGTGAAATTACAATATGCTTATATTTTAAATTATTGAAATATATGTATTATGTATGTGATTGTACATGTAGTTATTGTAACGGATGTAGTGTTGACACGAGTGCCAAATAATGAAATTAAAGTGAATTTTGAAATATGTGTGTTTATATGTAGGAGTGTATGTGTTGTTGTTGTGTTTAGAGGTTGTTGTGTGTTGTTGTGTTAGGTGTTGTGTTAGGGGTAACCCGTAACTCCTCCCTCCTTAGAATGAAGTGACGGCCAAAGGGATTTTGGAGTGTCCACGATCGGAGCTTCATTTACATTTTGGGTGATTTTATACGTTTTGATTGTTGGTCGTCTTGTGATTATAATTCCGATTATCGCTAAAAGCGTGATCATCATTGATCCTAATGTTAAGTATGTAAAAATTGCATGTTTTTCTGTAGTTTTTTGCAGGTTCTCTATCGATCTCATGTTTTGAAATCGGTATTCGTTTAGTTTCGGTATGGTAATCTTGTCTTCTTTTGAAAGCGAAATTATGGTAGTGTTATAGACTGTTCCAAATTCGATTAAATATCTCGTATCCCAGTACTGATCTATAATTCCGTTATACCATATATTGTTTACGGCGATCATGCAATTTGGGAAGTAGATCAGCTTTGTTCCGCTTATTATATACGTTTCTGTAAAATTTTCGCATATAGTTGTCAATTCTGTTGGTGCGATATTAGTAAGGAGGAGATAGTTTTCCTCAGGGGTTTCTATGTTAACTTTTTTTCCAATATCCCGTAGATGGCATGAGGATGTATTGTGTTTGTGTATTATGTCTATTATACAATCATTGTTTATTTTGAATTTATTTTTATTTAGGTGTTTACAGTAAAATATATCTTCTATTTTTTTACATTTTTCTTCATACAATATCAATTTGTTATCATTAACTAATGCAAATTCATCGCTTATTATTTGTAGGGTTTTATTAATTGGTGTTTGAATAATGTGATACATTGTATATGAACTGTTTGCTATAGTGGGAATTTGTATATTAAATATAATATTCGTATTGTTGTAGTATGCTGTTAATTCTAAAAGTTCGTATATGTGTTCTGGGGAAATGATGTCTATTGTATTGTTCAGTGATCCGTGAATTTGTGTTAATTCTAAAGGGTCCATTATTAATTTGGGAATAATGTTTAATTTGGATAATACAATTGCTTCAGCAATGTTATTAAAGTGTTGTGTCAATATGTCTATGTTGTAGTTTATTTGGTTTAGCTGTTGAATTTGTATGAGGGTGTTAATGGTAGGGTTGAGTGTATTTCTACTCCGTTCCTGGATATGCCGAATAGATTTTGTAATGATTTCTTGCTCAGCGTTAATATGATTTGTTATGTTCCTAAATCTTTGAATCATATTAGAATTCAGAATCATTTGTTGGCTGTATGTCGCATTCAATTTGTTATTCTTCGCCAATAATTCGTTAATGTCATTATTAATTCTCTCCGCATCCGAATAGTCCATATTTCCTGTAATAAATTTTATTGTAGACCCAAGGACATTTACGAGTCCTCTTTTTGGTCTAGTTCTTGGTATGAGTAAGTCTAGTTTTGCCCTAAGTCCATCGAATTTTGATTTCGTCGTTTCCAATGCTGTCTTAGCCAAGTATATTGGTTTAATCTGTCCAAGTGTTTGTAGTCTGTCATTATTCTAGCAGTACCAAGTTTCAATGGAATTAATCCCTGTGTGTCTGGTATATCAATTACTGTGACGTTTGCTCCTGTAAGGGCAAGCCTGAGAAAGGGAAAGGAAAATATAAGTTTTATGTTTCACGTTTTCGTCTCAATTTAGATTTGTGGAGTTTTTGTCCGTTATCAGTAAGAAGAGTTACTCTATTGTTTTTCTTAACAATTCTTTTTGAGTATCTAGGGGTAACCTTATTTCGCCTACACTCTTTTCTGTATATATTTTCACCCTCATTAAATGTTTCCGGTTCTTCCCTACTGTGGTTCAAATTGTCGATTCGCTTATGACTGTCCTTTGTCAGTTTTTCTCGTACAATTTGATATAACTCGTTTTGAAACTTTTTCATCTGAATTAAATAGTCGTGTTGCGTGTCATAGTCCAATTTCTTTTCAAACTCGAGTGTTCTACCGTAAAACAGTTCAAATGGAGTCAATTTAGTGGCAGAGTGAATTGAATTGTTATACGTCATGAGTACTTCAGACAGAATGTCGTCATGGTCTAATGGAAGTCCGGAATTTTTGTATGTGTCGTCTATTATTCTGTATGTCTCTGTAATGGTTGAATATAATCGTTCTACCGGGGAGTTACCAGAGCTTTGCTGGAAGGAGGTATAATGGGCTTCAATATTGTTAATCTTACAAAAATCCTTGAAAATCGACGCAGTAAATTCTGCACCTTGGTCACACACAATCTTCCTCGGGAAGCCGTGAAGGCTTATAAAGTGTTTGAAGCTTTTCCATATCGATATACTGTTCCTTGATTCCAATGGGTAAGCTGATGCGAATTTAGAAAATTTGTCAATCAGGATGAGAATATTATGTCTGTTAATACAATATACGTCCAAATGGACTATGTCCAATGGTTTGTCTGGAATTTCGGGTCTCTCAAATTTTGGTTTCGGGGGTTTTCTGTCATGTTTTAGCGTCTGACATGTATTGCATTGGTTGATACATTGGGTAATTTTATTTTTCATGTTGGGAAAATAAAATCTACGTTTCAAGTGTTCTAAGGTTTCTTGAATACCTCTATGGTTATGAGTCATGTGGTAATTGTTTATTAATTTGTCCTGGTCGTCAGCATCTTTGATGTCCTCTAATATAGTTTTGCATCGTATAAGTTTGTAAATTTTTCCATTAGCGAAATACCTAGAGTATATATTTTCAACTGTCCTAAATGTATCGTCGTCTGTCATTATCGCTGAAAGTTTATTGGGTGTAATGTATTCTTTAAAAATGTCGGTCATATCTGTCTCATTATACTCTTGTCTATTTATAGTTTTTCTCATCTTGTTTTTGAAGACCATTTCCAGGGTCGTTGGAGAAATTTTGTCTACCTTCTGCAAGATTATCTGCAGATTGAATTCGTTAATCGATCTCTCGGAAATTGAAATTCCATCATCATTGTTTTCCTCGGCAGAGTGAACTGTTGTTCCAGCCGTTGCTACAGTAATGTCGGCAGCAGTTATGTTAATTTCCACTTTTTTCAAGCATTCAGGCTCTTCGATCTTGATTCGACTCAAGACATCCGCGTTAGTGTTAAGTTTTCCTTTCTTGTAGATTACTTCGTAATCGAATTCTTCCAGTTTAAGTCGCCACCTAACCAATTTCGAATTCGGTTCTTTAAGGCTCATTATCCAAGTAAGAGGCCTATGGTCCGTCACTATTTTGAATTGAATTGAAAAAAAAAATTGAAGAATGACCAAACAAATAGGGCCTGAAATACTTCGTTGCCCAAACAATGGCTAACAGTTCTTTTTCTATCGTTGAGTAATTGACTTCTGTGTCCGTCAATGTCCTACTTGCAAAACAAATCGGCCTGTCACTGCCAATTGGGCCTTGTGACAGAACAGCGCCTAAAGCAAAGTCGCTGGCATCGGTAGTCAAATTAAAAGGTTTTGTGAAATCGGGGTACTGAAGCACTGGGTCGTTAATCAACAGATTTTTACACATTTCAAAAGTCTTCATATATCGGTCATCAAAGACAATTTTTCCACCTTTTTTCAGACATGCAGTCAGTGGTTTTGTCAGTTTTGAGAAATCCCGAATAAATTTCCTGTAATAACCTAATAACCCTAAAAATGGTTTAATGGCCTTTTGTGTCTTATGACCAAGAAAAGCACATTCTTTGTACAAAAATTCAGATTTGTCTAACTGAATTTTCAAATTGGCTTGCCTTAGTCTCTCAAACACTTTTTTAAGGTTCTGCATATGTTCTTGCAGTGAGGTGGAGTAGATTATTATATCATCTAGATATACCAAACAAACGGAACCTATTAGGTCTTTTAATACATTGTCCATGACTCTTTGGAAGGTCGATGGAGCATTTTTAAGACCAAAAGGCATTCTAACAAACTCGAAATGCCCCCCATCTACGGAAAATGCCGTTTTACTAACATCTTTTGATAGCATTTCGATTTGATGGAAGCCACTTGCAAGATCTAAGGTCGTAAAATACATACTCCTACCTAATTTATCAAGAATTTCATTCATATTAGGTATGGGGTATTTATCGCAAATCGTTTTCTCATTTAATTTACGGAAGTCGATAACCAGCCTCCATTTCTGGATGTTGCTAGCGTCCCTCTTTTTTTGGCACTATCCACACTATCCAGGGTGAGAAACTGGGTCTTATTATGCCCTGTTCTAACATTTTATTTATCTGATTTCGTACTTGTTCCTTTTGGACATACGGGTATCTATACGATTTCGTGTATATTGGAATATCGTCCGTTGTATTAATTGCGTGTTTTATCTGGTTCGAGAAACTTAGGGGTTCCCCTTCTCTGAAAAATATATCCTCAAATTTCTTGCAAAGTGATAACAAAGATTTCTTCTCTTCGGTATTTAAATGGTTCGTTCTTAAAATCGTAGATAGATTGTCCGTAGTCATAGGTGTAGGTGTGTCGTAATCTATATTACAATTATTAACTTCAATATAGTTTTGAGAGTTATAGGGGACTGTCTTCACAGGTTGTTCTATATATACTATTTCTTCTTGATCCGGGATATTTGATATTTCTACATGGCTGTACCAGTTTTTCGCATAGTATATTCCTTCTGAGAGAAATACGTTTGGCTGTCTTCTGCAGAAAAAAATCACCATTATTAGTATCTACCGGGATTTTAGTTATAAGCTTGGAGCAGGGAGGAATGTGAATTTTATCAGAAGTTAGGTTTGGTTTGAATTGTAATGGTATCGAAGAATTGTTGGTGACTAGGGTCTTGTTACCCAAATCAACCTTAGCTTTTAAAGTATCCAAAATGTCGAGACCAATCAATCCGTCGAAATAATTGTGAAATCTGAAAACGAATAATTCCATTTCACCTCTTTCTCTAAATTCTACGAACAGTGGCAACTTAATCTTCTTATTTAATGAATGTTTGCTTAAGATTGTGGTAATGGTTATTGTGTTGCAGGTCTGACAGTCTTCCTGTTTCACAAATTCTGGATTTATAAATGAGGACGACGCACCGGTATCTATCAAGAATCTAAGTGGTCTGCCAAACGGGGGTGAGATGTTGATATAGGGTAGAGTCTGTCCGTGTCTGTTAATATCTATGTATCCTGTTGGGATACAGAGGCGTTCAACCGAAAATTTTCCGAATCATCTACTTCATTGATCGTATTATGGACCGTGTAATTGTCTTGGTTGGTGAGCTGTTCGGCGATGTAATTCTGGTCGCAATTGCAATCCTGATAAACATAGCCCAGATCATTGTCTTGTTCAATAGTCTCGTTCCGATCATAACAATAGTATTCATCCAAGGTAGTGTCGATATTATGGAGTTCATGTGGTCTGAATGCACCTGCCGTCCTATGTGTTTGGCCGCTGGTTGGTCTTCTTATATGGGTATAACCTGAACTACTGTCCATGGGTTCAGGGGGTGGAACGGTTTGAGGACGTTGTTGGTAGGCTATGTTGGGGTTTATGGGTAATCTAGGATTAAATTGTGGTCTTTTTTGACCAAAAGCGTTTATAGGGGTATTAATTCGGGTCAGTGGTCCTTGTGTTACGACATTACTTGGAGTGTTAGACTGACGATTAGAGAAGTTAACTGGAGTTTTGATTACATTTGTGTTATATGGGTATGGTGATCTAATAGGGGTTTGTGTGACAACATAAGGTTGTTGAAATCTATTTATTGAATTTATTTGTCCTGATGGAGTGTTTAGGTAATTAAACGGTAAATATCTTTGTTGACCAACAGTTGGAACGTACGTCGAGGTCTTTTTCGTATAGTAAATGTTCTGTTCCTGAATGCAGAATGAAAGCGCTTCAGACAAAGATCCAGGTCTCATTGACCGAATGTTCGAGCCCAAAGGTTCTTTGAGTCCCGATAAAAAAATGTTTAAGCACATTTCAGCGAATAGTTTCTGCTTTGCATCTATTACACTTCTATTGTTTTCATGGATCAGAATGTTGTTGTTAATTGAAGACTGAATCTCAATAATTAAGCCATAGAATTGTTCAACAGTCTGTTTTAAGTTATGTAAGTCTCGAATCAAGGATGTTTCATTTTTTTTATCTGAGTAAGTTAGGATTAAATTTGCCCTAATGTCTTCCCAAATTAAAGGTGTTCCGTATACATTTAACACTTCGTTGGCCTGTCCAACTATTTTGTTCCGAATTGCCCTCAGAAGGATTCGGGCGTAATTTGTTCCGTCCACGTTCGTCAAATACCCCAAAATTTCTTCGACATTCGCTAGGAATTCGTAAAGAAGTCTTGGGTTCCCGTCAAATTTTGGGAGATCTTTAATTGCGTCTGGTATCCGTAATGAGTCAAAGATTTGGCTAGAATTTGAGAAAGGAGCATTGGGGACGTTCATTTGGAGGATTGGAGTAGGGTTTTCACCGTTTTCATTAGTCATTTCTTGTTCTGGGATAGGAACTAAGTGTCTTTGGGTTGTGGAAGGTCTTAATCTACGCATTAATTTTGTGTCTTTTATACTCTTGTTTATTATATTTATGTTTCTACTTAATAATAGCTTAAACTGTATCTATTTACCATACTAAAATTATGATGTTTTTCATAGTCGTCCTTCTGATTTGGGTGGTGGTTTATAATGTTGCAGATTCCAGTGATTGATGTAGATGTCCAGCTAGCTGATGATACAGGTGTTCTACAGGTGATAGTTGCACAGATGTTGTTGTTGAGTTAGTTTTCACTAAGCCTTTAATTGTGAGTGTTTTTTTATTTCTGTTCTTATAACACGTGTAGGGGTTTATTTGTTTTGTTTTAGCTTAATAATTTATCCCAAGCACTATTGTGATTGTCTTTTGCCATATACCGTAGCAAAAAGGGATTTATTCACTATTATTATATTCTTTAATAATAAGAGTTTTTTTTATTGTTTTTCCTATTATTAACCGTAATAGAAGTTTTCTCTTTTTTTTCACTATTATTAACCGTAATAGGAGTTTTCTCTATTATTTTTTTTTTCACTATAAACCGTAGCGAAATGTCTTTAGGGAACCGTAAGTTGATAAACCGTCAACTTTTCCGACTGCACCAGTTACGTCTTTGAAAAAAAACAAAAGCACTTTTTTTAATTACACGAACATTACTTATTACTTTATTCTGTTGGATGACAGATTCAAAACTGAGTGCTTTTTACATTATTGCCTTAATATATCTTACGTTATTTGCTAGTCAGCAAAACTAAACAACGTACATTTGGTTTACAGTTATGCAGAATTGGTAATTTGTTTACCGTGTGAAACAGTTTAACGGATGTAGTTCAGACATTTTATTTGGAAATATTGAGGTGAAATTACAATATGCTTATATTTTAAATTATTGAAATATATGTATTATGTATGTGATTGTACATGTAGTTATTGTAACGGATGTAGTGTTGACACGAGTGCCAAATAATGAAATTAAAGTGAATTTTGAAATATGTGTGTTTATATGTAGGAGTGTATGTGTTGTTGTTGTGTTTAGAGGTTGTTGTGTGTTGTTGTGTTAGGTGTTGTGTTAGGGGTAACCCGTAACTCCTCCCTCCTTAGAATGAAGTGACGGCCAAAGGGATTTTGGAGTGTCCACGATCGGAGCTTCATTTACATTTTGGGTGATTTTATACGTTTTGATTGTTGGTCGTCTTGTGATTATAATTCCGATTATCGCTAAAAGCGTGATCATCATTGATCCTAATGTTAAGTATGTAAAAATTGCATGTTTTTCTGTAGTTTTTTGCAGGTTCTCTATCGATCTCATGTTTTGAAATCGGTATTCGTTTAGTTTCGGTATGGTAATCTTGTCTTCTTTTGAAAGCGAAATTATGGTAGTGTTATAGACTGTTCCAAATTCGATTAAATATCTCGTATCCCAGTACTGATCTATAATTCCGTTATACCATATATTGTTTACGGCGATCATGCAATTTGGGAAGTAGATCAGCTTTGTTCCGCTTATTATATACGTTTCTGTAAAATTTTCGCATATAGTTGTCAATTCTGTTGGTGCGATATTAGTAAGGAGGAGATAGTTTTCCTCAGGGGTTTCTATGTTAACTTTTTTTCCAATATCCCGTAGATGGCATGAGGATGTATTGTGTTTGTGTATTATGTCTATTATACAATCATTGTTTATTTTGAATTTATTTTTATTTAGGTGTTTACAGTAAAATATATCTTCTATTTTTTTACATTTTTCTTCATACAATATCAATTTGTTATCATTAACTAATGCAAATTCATCGCTTATTATTTGTAGGGTTTTATTAATTGGTGTTTGAATAATGTGATACATTGTATATGAACTGTTTGCTATAGTGGGAATTTGTATATTAAATATAATATTCGTATTGTTGTAGTATGCTGTTAATTCTAAAAGTTCGTATATGTGTTCTGGGGAAATGATGTCTATTGTATTGTTCAGTGATCCGTGAATTTGTGTTAATTCTAAAGGGTCCATTATTAATTTGGGAATAATGTTTAATTTGGATAATACAATTGCTTCAGCAATGTTATTAAAGTGTTGTGTCAATATGTCTATGTTGTAGTTTATTTGGTTTAGCTGTTGAATTTGTATGAGGGTGTTAATGGTAGGGTTGAGTGTATTTCTACTCCGTTCCTGGATATGCCGAATAGATTTTGTAATGATTTCTTGCTCAGCGTTAATATGATTTGTTATGTTCCTAAATCTTTGAATCATATTAGAATTCAGAATCATTTGTTGGCTGTATGTCGCATTCAATTTGTTATTCTTCGCCAATAATTCGTTAATGTCATTATTAATTCTCTCCGCATCCGAATAGTCCATATTTCCTGTAATAAATTTTATTGTAGACCCAAGGACATTTACGAGTCCTCTTTTTGGTCTAGTTCTTGGTATGAGTAAGTCTAGTTTTGCCCTAAGTCCATCGAATTTTGATTTCGTCGTTTCCAATGCTGTCTTAGCCAAGTATATTGGTTTAATCTGTCCAAGTGTTTGTAGTCTGTCATTATTCTAGCAGTACCAAGTTTCAATGGAATTAATCCCTGTGTGTCTGGTATATCAATTACTGTGACGTTTGCTCCTGTAAGGGCAAGCCTGAGAAAGGGAAAGGAAAATATAAGTTTTATGTTTCACGTTTTCGTCTCAATTTAGATTTGTGGAGTTTTTGTCCGTTATCAGTAAGAAGAGTTACTCTATTGTTTTTCTTAACAATTCTTTTTGAGTATCTAGGGGTAACCTTATTTCGCCTACACTCTTTTCTGTATATATTTTCACCCTCATTAAATGTTTCCGGTTCTTCCCTACTGTGGTTCAAATTGTCGATTCGCTTATGACTGTCCTTTGTCAGTTTTTCTCGTACAATTTGATATAACTCGTTTTGAAACTTTTTCATCTGAATTAAATAGTCGTGTTGCGTGTCATAGTCCAATTTCTTTTCAAACTCGAGTGTTCTACCGTAAAACAGTTCAAATGGAGTCAATTTAGTGGCAGAGTGAATTGAATTGTTATACGTCATGAGTACTTCAGACAGAATGTCGTCATGGTCTAATGGAAGTCCGGAATTTTTGTATGTGTCGTCTATTATTCTGTATGTCTCTGTAATGGTTGAATATAATCGTTCTACCGGGGAGTTACCAGAGCTTTGCTGGAAGGAGGTATAATGGGCTTCAATATTGTTAATCTTACAAAAATCCTTGAAAATCGACGCAGTAAATTCTGCACCTTGGTCACACACAATCTTCCTCGGGAAGCCGTGAAGGCTTATAAAGTGTTTGAAGCTTTTCCATATCGATATACTGTTCCTTGATTCCAATGGGTAAGCTGATGCGAATTTAGAAAATTTGTCAATCAGGATGAGAATATTATGTCTGTTAATACAATATACGTCCAAATGGACTATGTCCAATGGTTTGTCTGGAATTTCGGGTCTCTCAAATTTTGGTTTCGGGGGTTTTCTGTCATGTTTTAGCGTCTGACATGTATTGCATTGGTTGATACATTGGGTAATTTTATTTTTCATGTTGGGAAAATAAAATCTACGTTTCAAGTGTTCTAAGGTTTCTTGAATACCTCTATGGTTATGAGTCATGTGGTAATTGTTTATTAATTTGTCCTGGTCGTCAGCATCTTTGATGTCCTCTAATATAGTTTTGCATCGTATAAGTTTGTAAATTTTTCCATTAGCGAAATACCTAGAGTATATATTTTCAACTGTCCTAAATGTATCGTCGTCTGTCATTATCGCTGAAAGTTTATTGGGTGTAATGTATTCTTTAAAAATGTCGGTCATATCTGTCTCATTATACTCTTGTCTATTTATAGTTTTTCTCATCTTGTTTTTGAAGACCATTTCCAGGGTCGTTGGAGAAATTTTGTCTACCTTCTGCAAGATTATCTGCAGATTGAATTCGTTAATCGATCTCTCGGAAATTGAAATTCCATCATCATTGTTTTCCTCGGCAGAGTGAACTGTTGTTCCAGCCGTTGCTACAGTAATGTCGGCAGCAGTTATGTTAATTTCCACTTTTTTCAAGCATTCAGGCTCTTCGATCTTGATTCGACTCAAGACATCCGCGTTAGTGTTAAGTTTTCCTTTCTTGTAGATTACTTCGTAATCGAATTCTTCCAGTTTAAGTCGCCACCTAACCAATTTCGAATTCGGTTCTTTAAGGCTCATTATCCAAGTAAGAGGCCTATGGTCCGTCACTATTTTGAATTGAATTGAAAAAAAAAATTGAAGAATGACCAAACAAATAGGGCCTGAAATACTTCGTTGCCCAAACAATGGCTAACAGTTCTTTTTCTATCGTTGAGTAATTGACTTCTGTGTCCGTCAATGTCCTACTTGCAAAACAAATCGGCCTGTCACTGCCAATTGGGCCTTGTGACAGAACAGCGCCTAAAGCAAAGTCGCTGGCATCGGTAGTCAAATTAAAAGGTTTTGTGAAATCGGGGTACTGAAGCACTGGGTCGTTAATCAACAGATTTTTACACATTTCAAAAGTCTTCATATATCGGTCATCAAAGACAATTTTTCCACCTTTTTTCAGACATGCAGTCAGTGGTTTTGTCAGTTTTGAGAAATCCCGAATAAATTTCCTGTAATAACCTAATAACCCTAAAAATGGTTTAATGGCCTTTTGTGTCTTATGACCAAGAAAAGCACATTCTTTGTACAAAAATTCAGATTTGTCTAACTGAATTTTCAAATTGGCTTGCCTTAGTCTCTCAAACACTTTTTTAAGGTTCTGCATATGTTCTTGCAGTGAGGTGGAGTAGATTATTATATCATCTAGATATACCAAACAAACGGAACCTATTAGGTCTTTTAATACATTGTCCATGACTCTTTGGAAGGTCGATGGAGCATTTTTAAGACCAAAAGGCATTCTAACAAACTCGAAATGCCCCCCATCTACGGAAAATGCCGTTTTACTAACATCTTTTGATAGCATTTCGATTTGATGGAAGCCACTTGCAAGATCTAAGGTCGTAAAATACATACTCCTACCTAATTTATCAAGAATTTCATTCATATTAGGTATGGGGTATTTATCGCAAATCGTTTTCTCATTTAATTTACGGAAGTCGATAACCAGCCTCCATTTCTGGATGTTGCTAGCGTCCCTCTTTTTTTGGCACTATCCACACTATCCAGGGTGAGAAACTGGGTCTTATTATGCCCTGTTCTAACATTTTATTTATCTGATTTCGTACTTGTTCCTTTTGGACATACGGGTATCTATACGATTTCGTGTATATTGGAATATCGTCCGTTGTATTAATTGCGTGTTTTATCTGGTTCGAGAAACTTAGGGGTTCCCCTTCTCTGAAAAATATATCCTCAAATTTCTTGCAAAGTGATAACAAAGATTTCTTCTCTTCGGTATTTAAATGGTTCGTTCTTAAAATCGTAGATAGATTGTCCGTAGTCATAGGTGTAGGTGTGTCGTAATCTATATTACAATTATTAACTTCAATATAGTTTTGAGAGTTATAGGGGACTGTCTTCACAGGTTGTTCTATATATACTATTTCTTCTTGATCCGGGATATTTGATATTTCTACATGGCTGTACCAGTTTTTCGCATAGTATATTCCTTCTGAGAGAAATACGTTTGGCTGTCTTCTGCAGAAAAAAATCACCATTATTAGTATCTACCGGGATTTTAGTTATAAGCTTGGAGCAGGGAGGAATGTGAATTTTATCAGAAGTTAGGTTTGGTTTGAATTGTAATGGTATCGAAGAATTGTTGGTGACTAGGGTCTTGTTACCCAAATCAACCTTAGCTTTTAAAGTATCCAAAATGTCGAGACCAATCAATCCGTCGAAATAATTGTGAAATCTGAAAACGAATAATTCCATTTCACCTCTTTCTCTAAATTCTACGAACAGTGGCAACTTAATCTTCTTATTTAATGAATGTTTGCTTAAGATTGTGGTAATGGTTATTGTGTTGCAGGTCTGACAGTCTTCCTGTTTCACAAATTCTGGATTTATAAATGAGGACGACGCACCGGTATCTATCAAGAATCTAAGTGGTCTGCCAAACGGGGGTGAGATGTTGATATAGGGTAGAGTCTGTCCGTGTCTGTTAATATCTATGTATCCTGTTGGGATACAGAGGCGTTCAACCGAAAATTTTCCGAATCATCTACTTCATTGATCGTATTATGGACCGTGTAATTGTCTTGGTTGGTGAGCTGTTCGGCGATGTAATTCTGGTCGCAATTGCAATCCTGATAAACATAGCCCAGATCATTGTCTTGTTCAATAGTCTCGTTCCGATCATAACAATAGTATTCATCCAAGGTAGTGTCGATATTATGGAGTTCATGTGGTCTGAATGCACCTGCCGTCCTATGTGTTTGGCCGCTGGTTGGTCTTCTTATATGGGTATAACCTGAACTACTGTCCATGGGTTCAGGGGGTGGAACGGTTTGAGGACGTTGTTGGTAGGCTATGTTGGGGTTTATGGGTAATCTAGGATTAAATTGTGGTCTTTTTTGACCAAAAGCGTTTATAGGGGTATTAATTCGGGTCAGTGGTCCTTGTGTTACGACATTACTTGGAGTGTTAGACTGACGATTAGAGAAGTTAACTGGAGTTTTGATTACATTTGTGTTATATGGGTATGGTGATCTAATAGGGGTTTGTGTGACAACATAAGGTTGTTGAAATCTATTTATTGAATTTATTTGTCCTGATGGAGTGTTTAGGTAATTAAACGGTAAATATCTTTGTTGACCAACAGTTGGAACGTACGTCGAGGTCTTTTTCGTATAGTAAATGTTCTGTTCCTGAATGCAGAATGAAAGCGCTTCAGACAAAGATCCAGGTCTCATTGACCGAATGTTCGAGCCCAAAGGTTCTTTGAGTCCCGATAAAAAAATGTTTAAGCACATTTCAGCGAATAGTTTCTGCTTTGCATCTATTACACTTCTATTGTTTTCATGGATCAGAATGTTGTTGTTAATTGAAGACTGAATCTCAATAATTAAGCCATAGAATTGTTCAACAGTCTGTTTTAAG
>JAHXMU010034596.1:0-10788 GCA_019455685.1 Philornis downsi | reverse complement strand
GCTAAAACTGGTAAACTTATTAAATGTGTATTCTTTATAGCCAATGCAGTGTATCTGGTGATTAATTGTGATAAATACTTTTTCGATAAATATGGTTCGCATGTGACGTCCACAGACTGTAGTTAGGACGTCAAGCCAACGAATTCGGTTGAATTTTAAATTTCAGTTTGAGCAATTTTTTTTTTTCTCACTTGAAGCCTGTTTCTACATGGGTTCGTCAACTCTCTATTATACGAGTATGCAGATTTTTAAGAAAATTTTCCCACTTTATCCCATAGTGCGTCAAAAGTATCATCTGCTCACGAAGTTTGCTTTGCGTGCAATGTTTTGGGCCAAAGTTGTTAATAAACCACATTTCAACATTTTAGCTTTTAACTTTCAAATAAGAACAAGAGGAGAGAAAAAAAGTAGATGTTAATGCCAGTTGGTTGCAACACATATTTTGTTCTGTACAACTCTCTCGCCTTTCGCAGGATGCCAGATTGCGCCAGCTAACACATGTGAATGTTTGGGTGTGTATGTGTGTGTGTGTGTGTGTGGGAATCTTGGATTTGGTATTAGCGCAAACAATTATAGGCCCCCAATAAGTGGCGCAAGAGGGCATTATTGAAAATAGTATTTTCAAGAAGATGCAATTTGATTTAGACTCTTATTAAGAATCAGCTAAGACTACAAATAAGCAACAGCAACGGCGTATCGAGGAAACAATTTTAGCTTTTGCAGCATACTTTTCTTTCCAAATTGCTGCAGCTGGATGTAGAATTGCTCTCGAAATTGAAGAAAATTATAATGTTGAAAAAAGTTTAACGAGTTCTTCAAACACCTCAATCTTATGTACAATTGCACGAACTTCTTTCAGCGTTCACTCCCAAAAGGCAAATAATTGGTCATTTTATGTGTCTCAGTGCACAACCCTATTGCGAAAGAAAGACTGCATTAATATTTGTTTCCCGCCTAAGGCAGGCAGAGCGCCCGTGGCGCTCTCCAAATGTTAAATGCAAAGGCGTGTGTGTCAATTGCTACCGCAGACTTTCCATATCGAGATCATTCTGACAAGAAAACTCAATTTCCGCCGTTTGGAACTTCAATTCTTCGACTTCCGAGCAAAGCCAATCAAGACGAATTCGACGCGAACCACGCAAACCCAGATATACTCGTACTCCTATAGCAACGGATGGGTACCACTTGGTTATCGCTGAAGGAATGGGAATGGGATTGGAAATTGTTGTTGCTTTATTTGCCTCTGCACCACCAGCATAATTATCAAAATGATTACCGTCTTGGTGCACCATGCCACATTACGGGGATACAATGTAATTATTATGCTTGTGGATACAATATAAATTACTGCTATCGATGCCATGAGATCCCTATAAGTGGCAGACCCAACGTCGCTACCGATGAAGACGAAACGGAATTGAGGGAAATAAATAAAAAATTGCAAAGCAATTAAAATTGTCATTACAGCAATGACAACAATGGCAATACCAACAACAGAGACATAATTACTCACGGACACTCATATATGTACGATACCGTTCAGGGTCCCGAATCGCAGATATTGCAAAATGAGAAAAGGAATTGCAATTGAAGATAATAATTGGAAAATGGAGAACGCCCAATGCTATTGTTTTCGTTCACTGGTATGGTTGCGAACAACAACGCTTGATTGTCGCTCATAATTGACTGACAAATCGCATAAAATTAACTATCTGCTGCAGCAACAGTCTGAAACAGAATGTGATATTTCCAAAGCAGCCGTTGCTGTCGTTACGGTTCCATTTCCAGGGATTTGGACA
The DNA here is from genome assembly GCA_019455685.1 of Philornis downsi. Taxonomy (NCBI): domain Eukaryota; kingdom Metazoa; phylum Arthropoda; class Insecta; order Diptera; family Muscidae; genus Philornis; species Philornis downsi. The sequence continues at coordinate 8,989 of JAHXMU010034596.1, read as the reverse complement.
GCAATTGAAGTGCATTTATATTTGTGTTGAGACCAGGGATGATCTGGTCACTTGGATTGTTGGAAAGCGGGCAAACGCCCTTAAAAACTTAGGAAATGTTAAATATTTTTGTCAAAACACGATTTTATTAGAATGCGAAGAAAGAATTTTACTCAGTTCATTAACGTGGTCGCTATATTTAATTCAGTTTCAGTTGTAATGATATGGTTGAATCTTTTAGTTCACTATTTCAATTTTGCGCTTTCGATGTAATTACCTTTACATTTTATCAAGAAAAAGCAAGAATTTGTAATCTATTGAAAGTATAGGACTTAATTTTTGAGCATGAATTTGAAAATATTGGGTTATCTATTTAGTGACCGCCGATCTGGCAAGGCCGTGAGCTATTAAATACCTGTCATCTGAAGTGTTATTTATTTAGTGAAAAGCTTGTCATTTACGAATACGATTTTCAGAACCGAAGAACCGGTAAAAATAGTTAAAACTTACTACAGAAGTGGTGACTCAAAAGTGAGCTTTCAATCGAACAACATTTTGTTCAGCGATGAAGCACATTTCTTACTCTGTAGTAACGTCAACAAACCAAATTGTCGCATATGAGGCTCGGACAACCCAGAAGTGATTGTAGAAATACTATTACAACCCAAAAGAGTGACTATTTAATGCGAATTATGTGTCATTGGGCCGTAGTTTTTCGAAAACTACCTCAAAAGGTTCCACTGCTGCAACCAATTCAGAGGCGGTCATTTAAATGACATCGTGTATCGTACATAATAGCAACGTCCTAGCATTATAATGAAATAAAAGTTTTTTGGAAATCATAGCTTTATGTGTGTTTTATTTAGCTTTGCTTTTGAAACCCAAAAGTAGGTAATCCTATACAAGGATTAGTAAAAAAAAAAAATACATTATTACATTATACATACATACATTATGATCCGATTTAGCTCAAATGTGCGCCGTTTTGTTCGATAACTTTTTTACAATTTTGAAGGAAACGCCACATAACGGAAAGGAAGGAAACGCCACAGATAATATTCCTTACTTGCTGCCTGAACTTCTGACAAGAATTGCAAGCGCGCCACACTACGATAACCAAAGAAAGCAGTCAGCATTTCCTCGACTTTTGATCGTTGAAAGAGGCCATTCCGATTATTTTGCATTTCAAACTCGTAAGGGTACATCTTACCACCGGTTATATATGTATGTCTTTTATGAATGAGGTGCTGAAATTGACCTATTCTAGCATGCCCCCAGCGATCCTGACACTGTGGAGTTTTTGAAGAAAGTTCAGTTCTTTAAAAATCAATGCGTTTTATGCGCACACAATTATGTAAAATGGTACGATAAAATTTGCAAGACACAGCAAGTTCAGCAGCTAACTCTCTCAAACTTTAATAACGATTTCCAGTCTTCATTTGCTTCACTTTATCGATGTTCAGTTGAAGACGTTATTGTGCGACCGAAGCGAGGCAAATTGTTCACCAAATCGGCACCATTTTTTAATGCACTGTACCACTCATATGCACGTGTTTTTGATAAAGTTGATTCACCGCAAGCCTTCTGTAACATTTTCAGCGATTCGGTACATGAAATTCGATTTGCTATAGAAATTACAGACAAATTATTTGTTTGGTATTTTTAATCATTGATAAAATCTCAAAATACACTGAGATGAGCTGACAAAGTCGAACACTGTAAGCAAACTAAATAAGAAATTTTGACTGGCTTTCTAAATGAACAATGCCCGATAATTGTTTAAAAAATTTATATAAAATAGTTGTAACAGGAGAAAGAGAGGAGTTTTCAGAAATCTGAAACGAGAGAGATTTTTTTTCATACGGTTTGGTATGGAATGACCCATATATTATGTTTGTTTTCTCGAATAAGATGGTGCCGTTTCCATCACTGCACTGTGACACTGGTCCTCGAGGTTTTGAACGTGGACATTATATTCTACTGTGTAGGTTGGCGGTCGTACTCATGCCTATTAATGGCCTCACACTACTATCCGGCAAAAAATTTAAGTACTATTGATTACAAAAATGTAATTTTATTAGTTGGTAGCTATCTGGTGCCACCTACGATGACAAAAGTTTGTTGAACAAAAAAAAATCAGAAACAACTTTTTGCCAACACAATAATGTATAAAGTGCAGTGAAAAGAAATCCAAGAGTCATGGATGATACTGAAGGTTTTACAACAAATTCCCTTGCACCTCATCAATGAGACGTGAGAGAGCTTCTCACTTTTTATTTTTATACTCACTCAATGGGACCTATAGTTTAACGTCGATTTTGGACGTCACAGTTTGAGAAGCATTTACAAGACTGGCCGATTACTCAACTATTCGAAGTGTTCATCAGCCTCATCGAGGCGACCGCCGTTCAAAAAGTGATAGGTGGCTGTATGCGAAGTTGAACCTGGCATCATGCGAACAATAATCGCGTGTACTTAGCATCGCTCCACGGTCGGTGGTTGAAGGTTTTTATTTAGCTTAATTAAAATATAAGGTGGATGCATGAGAACTTTCCAACCAAGCCCCCGGCAAGTCGCTATCGATGTGCCTGGCCTGACGGAATAATGATAGAAGACAGTTCCTGTTGACAATTCGTTTCATTCAGATAATGCAATTACTTAGTACAGGGTTGCCCATATTCGACGGACCCATCTGGCAACGCCATAACTTTTGACAGAGATGTCAGATCGCTTAATGACATACCGCGTTTGAAGCGTCAGTCCAAGCAGATTTTTACCATGGAACAATACACGCCACGCGAGCGCTCTGAAATAGTTGAAATTTACATTCAACAGAAGAAGTCAATTGTGAAAACTCAACGTGCTTTTAAAATATTAAAAAATGTGAGAAGTGCGCCTTCTAAGAACACCATTAAGCGTTTATACGAAAAATTTTCGACTGGTGAGGCTCTTTCTAATCCGAAGAGGCCAAATAAAAGTCGACCAAGGCGATCGGCCGAGAATATCGCTGCCGTACGAGCCAGTGTTGAGAGGTCCCCAAGAACATCCCAAAAACGCCGTTCTCAGCAGTTGGGCATGGCTCGGTCCACTTTACAACGGATTATTCGCGTTGATTTGCATTTGTTCCCGTACAAAATTCAATTGACGCAAAGATTGTTGCCTGCGGACAAGCCTCGTCGATTGGAATGGGCCCAACGAGTCATCGAAATGGCCGATGATGACGAGCAATTTTGGAACAAAATTATCATGTCCGATGAAGCCCATTTCACATTGAATGAGACCGTAAATAAGCAAAATTGCCGTATTTACGCCACTGAAAATCCTCAGGAGATTCAAGAATTGCCTCTTCATGACGAAAAAGTCACAGTTTGGTGCGGCGTTAGTGCGAAAACGGTCATTGGGCCGTTTTTCTTCCAAAACGAAAATGGCCATGCTGTTACCATCAACCAGGAGCGTTATCGCGACATGATGACCAATTTTGTGATGCCAATTATTCGTCGAAAGCGTATGAGGCAGTTCTGGTTTCAACAAGACGGCGCTCCACCGCACACAAGTCGCATAACAATCGATTTTCTGAAGAATTTGTTTCCGGGCCGTTTGATGTCGAAAAGTGGTGATTTGGACTGGCCACCGCGTTCGCCCGATTTAACGCCCGCTGACTTCTTGTGGGGACATTTGAAGTCAAAAGTTTACGTTAACAAGCCAAGGACCGTAGAAGAGCTCAAGGACAACATTCGTGAAGAAATAGCCGCTATTCCGGCCGAAATGTTGGCGAAAACGATGAAAAATGCTGCAAAAAGGGCACAATACGCCATCAACGCCAGAGGCGGCCATTTGAGAGATATCATATTCAAAAATTGATGTAAACAAATCTACTTGGAACAAATTAAATGAATAAGATTGCCAACCGCCAAATTGTAATTTTTTTCTTTGATTTTTTTTTAAAAAACATGGGTCCGTCGAATATGGGCAACCCTGTAGCGTTATTTAGTTAAAAAGAAAACTGATATAGACTTCCATAAAAATGACGGTTGGATGTGCTTCTATCACATCGTGTTGGTCGTATCGGAAATATTTGAACCTTCCACCATATTTTGCCAGAGGAGGATTCCTCGTCAGTATTTTTAATATTTTCTTTACGTTAATACTTACGGGACATGTACTTGTTTTTTAGGTGTGCGTGCATGTGCTCGTGTATGTAACTGTGTGCAAGATGATTTTTTGTATGTATATGATTTCTATAGCATTCGAACAATGAACATGCTGAAAGTGTCGACATTGTCATCACCGTCATCATCTGGTCTTCAGCGAACATCGCCACGATGGATATGCGTTTTGAACATTGCTTTCTTGATTACTGCAACTGAGACCATGATATAATTTGGTGGTCAGTAATATTTGAAAAAAATAATGAAAAACTTCACTTTTCGGAATTCATACTGGCACTGACAGTGCCAGTATGTATTAAAAATCAGGTTATTACTATTTTTTGTTAACATTTAATTTGTGTGCCTCAAATGTAAAGTATAGTATAGAGAAATTTATTATTTTTCCGATAGGTGGCTGTAGTAATCCAGCGTTGTCTAGCGTTGTATAAATGCAGTCGCATTACTCTAGATAAGAGTTAGAAAGATAGGATTTCGTACTTAAAAAACTACTCTGACAGTTCTTTGATTGCTTGACTCAAAATACGCAATATTTTAAAATTTTTCTGCGATAAATATGAAAACGCAAACCATGCAGTTGAAAATGTGAATAATGTTTATGGTTCTGTTACTGGGAAACTTATTTGCAAGCAATTTTCGTTACCGTTCCGATAATTTTGATGTCAAAGATGCATCACGCTCTGGAAGGTCAATTGTCGAAAATGTCTATAGAGTACTACTTTGATAGCCCATTTAAGCACTGCTTTGATTGCCTTGGAGGTAAACATTGCATTGAAGAAAAAAAACTTTAAAACCACTTGAGTAAGGTTCGATATGGGTGTTGTACGAGTTAACGCAGAAAAAATTTATGAACCGAGTTTCCATCCCCGAATCGCTGCAAAATCGCAGTAAAATCAACCCATTTCTAAAGTGGATGGTGACTAATGGTGACAAATACCTCACTTTCGACAACGTCAACCGAAAACAATTGTGTACGAATTATGGCGAGCCGGCGCAAATGGTGTCCAAGCCAGTATTGATGGCCAGGAAGGTTTTGGCGGGGAATCATCTACTATGCGCTGGTAATAATCGACTATGCCAGTTTTTGTCTATATGGGCTAGGATTTTTATGAGAGATGCATTGAGGAATTATCTGAAAAATATCAACAAATAATCGAACAAAGCGGTGCTTATAACTTTATTATCACATTTGAGTGTTGCCGAAATAGGGTAACTGCTGTACTGCGATATTATTGGCTTTGTGTGCGCGAGTGTTTTCTATGCTGTGCAGCGAGAAGAACAATCAATGAAATCGTTCATTCATTCGCACACAAATTGAATTTAAACACATACCGCCACTAATTGAATTTTTCACTGTCGCGCTCAATTATAATGATTATTATTAAAATTCTTTTCAATATCAGTCAGCTAACAGCCGCAGATGACAGCGCCAGCGGCAGGCAGCATCACTATTGCCAACGCCACCATTGGAGAAGCTGAGGCAGTAGCAGTGGCTGTGTGCAACGGCAATAGCGATAGCCAAGTTTCCATACCATAGATCGGATTGAGGGGCGAGAAACCAACGACACACATTGAGAGTGGAATGAATGAAAGTTTAAAAAGCGGGCAAACGACAAACATTAATAATAATAATCCATGTACGGTTCCAATGTCAGTCAGTCAGCTCTTGTCTGACGGTTCAACACAGCCCGGTGTTTCAGTAACGGTGGTCCAAAACAGGGAATATATCGTGGAATTCACTAGTCCTGCATTTCCGAGAAATTATTGTGTTCTAAATTCCCACTTTTCTCTCACATGAAATAATTACGGAAAATTTCTGGGGAAACTGTGTAAGGTGTAAGGAGGTGTATTAAGAAGAAATCAATTATTTTTGCATGACATTGAAGACTTTATTTAGCATAGTTAGGACAATCGATTTTGCTCGATAGTTTGTTGTTATCTTGCAGGTAATCCCATTACGTCTCTCGCATAGAAAAGCTCGTCCCTATTGGGCAAAAAACTGGGACAGCCGATTTTCAGAAGCTTTTCTTAAGGTGAACTTTTCGTTAAAAAAATCATTCGCTATGGGCAAAAGCAGGTGGTTGTCACTTAGTGCCATGTCCCGACTATAAGGTGGATGCATATGAATCTGCTAGCCAAGCTCTTGCAGTTTCCGGGGAATCACTATCGATGTGTGCGGCCTGGCGTTTTCCTGGTGGAACACAAATCCTCTTCTATTGGCCAAAGCTGGCCTCTTTTGAGCAATTAATTCCTTCAGAAGGTCCATTTGTTGACCGTGTAAGAGTTCGCCATAGGAGAGCAGGTTATATCAGATGATTACCCACCAATTGTGCCAAACATACAGCAATCCATGCTTGTCTACCGTTTATGTCGTCTGTTTCGACCACTAATGTTTCCGCCTGAGGTTGTCATAAGTGACCCAATTTTCATCACCATTCACCTTCCGCTTTAAAAATGGATTAATTTTTGGATTAATTCAACAGTGAATCGCAGATGAAATTTCGGTTCGTGATGTTTTTTTTCGTTAAGCCGTGTGGTACATATTAATCTAGCTTCTTTTCATATCTAGCCTTATTCAAAAGGTAGCCAAAGGTTCTTTGTGCAATGTTTAGTTTACGAATAATTAGCCACAGGACTTGATGATTACCACAAATTTATCGACAACTTTTACATCAAAATTACCGGAATGGAATCGAGTATTACAACCACCATTCACATTTTCAGCCGTTTGGTATGCTTTTTCGCCTTTATCGACGAAGAACTTGAACAAATGGCGGATTATATTTCTGCTGGAGTTTGACGCGTGCTGTCAAACAATACTGAGTAAAGCAATCACAAAACTGTCTGAGTGGTTTTTTTGAATAGGGAATCTTATCTATCAAACGCCATCTAGCGTAATTTGATCGCACTTATATAGTTTGAGTTATAAATTACTACTGGATAAATAATGGATTCCTTTTTAATACACCTAGTATTAGCAAAAAAATATACCAAAGCTTATAATAAATTTCTCAAATTGATACTTACGAGAATGGTTCCGAAACTAGCCGAGCGGACGTATAGATGGCGTCAGCAGTTAAAAAAAAACCTTATGAAACATATGTTTTATATGTTTTTGAGCCATCAAAAGTAAACGATCTCATTGAATTTGTAAACATGGAAAAAATTGGTCACCGTTGTGTAATTCAATATTTTCTTTTGAAAAGTCTCAGTCCAACCAATATTAAAGCCGAACTATATTCTACTCGGGGGGAATCTCCTGCTCCGTTTACAACTGTGAAATATTGGGTAGCAGAATTTAAACGAGACCGTACTAGCTGCCAAAACAAACACCATAGTGGTCGAGTAATTGAGATGTCCACGCCAGACACGGTTAAGAAAATCCACACGATGGTACTGGATGATCGTCGGGTGAAGGTGCGTGAGCTAGCTCAAATGATAGGCATTTTAAAAAGTGCTATACATCGCATACTCAACGAAGATTTGAAGGTGAGAAAGCTGTACAAAAGATGTGTGCCGCTCTTGCTTTTAATAGAGGCAGAGACAGCGTCGTGAAGATGTTTAAGAAGAGTGTTTAACGATGTTTCACCGCAATAGAGCCGAATTTTTGCGTCGATTTATAATCATGGAGGAGACACGGCTCCTTCGTTTTATACCTGAGACAAAGGAATAGTCGCAGCAGTGGAGTGGAATGGGAGAATCGTGTCTAAAGAAGGCGAAGAGGGTTTCTTCTGCAGACAAAGTTCTGGCGTCCTTTGGGATACGCATGCAATTATGTTTGGTGATTATTACTCAGAAAGGAGTATCCAACATACCACGAACGGCGAATATTATGCCAATTTATTACAGCGTTTAGGTGATAAAATTATGGAATAAGGCCGCTTTTGGCGAAAAAAGTGTTGTTTCGCCAAGACAATACTCCAGTTCACACATCCACTATTGCTATGGCCAAAATTAACGAATTAAAGTTCGAATTGCTTCATCACGCAACTTGTTCGCCAGATTTAGCTCCCTTGGGCTATTTTCTTAAAAAAAATGACTCGGCGGAAAGAAAATGTGTCAACAATGAAGATGTGGAGTCTGCGGTTGATGGCTATTTTATGAAGTTTGACTGTTCTTACTATAAGCAGGGTAGAGAAGCTATTGAATATCGCTGAAAAAAGTGCATCGACCTAAAAGGAAGTTATTTTGGAAAATAAATAACATTTTTTTTCAACGTTTTTGTGTCTTCTTTGTTAGTTCGGCTAGTTTTAGTAACACCCTCGTATATAGGTTAACTAACCAAGAGTACTGTATTAATGCCTCCCAGAGATGCCTTAATAATGAAATATTTCGCTGTAATTCTATTTTCCTTCTATTTGCCGATTTAAATTTAAATAGTGACTTTGCATTCTTATCGTACAACTGTTATCAGGCCAGAGTGTGTTGCATTTCCGCTCCTCTGGGGAATCGAATATGTCTTTGCTTGTCGTTTGCTCGGCCTTCTCTGGCCGAGAATTACAGAAATTTTCGTGTACATCTCGCAAAACATTCATTTTCGCTGTGGCATCTCTGTTCAACATTCAGTTTTGTTTGTCTTGCCATTGTCGTCGGTGTTGTTGTGGTTTTCTTCTTCTATAGCACTGCGTGTTGCCACAGTTACTGTTATCGTTTGTTCCATTTTACCAGAAATTTGTGCAATAATAGCATTGACACCAGTCTGTATACAAACGTTCGTATGTAAGTGGACATGAAACAATGACTGTTCCAGTATGCGTAATTATGTTAGCAGAGAAAGATTCAGTTGGACGTCGTGGTCAGTTCTCAGAAAAAGCTTAATCATCATTGTGCCATGTTTTTTTTTT